>JADBJO010000865.1:537483-541502 GCA_016801955.1 Conus betulinus
TCAGACATTATAACTGCCATTCCATTAATTGTCTATGAGTGACCTAATGTGTCCTGCTAATAACAAACAACTCTCGACCATGTACTGATGGATTCTCCCATCGTGTCCGACGGATGAGTGGGCAGGCAGGTCATCTGCTGATGTGTGTCCTCATGTGGGAATGAAGACCAGTTTCTGAGGCAACACAGTCATTCACAGACTCTGCATAGGATGGAGTCCTGCAGGGATGGGGCCTTTTTCTTCGATCCTTCTTCTCCTGATGGCGGCTGCTCTGTTGCGTTCTAACGTCTTTGAGCCGTGGATACACTGTTGCTTCCACTGTGTTCTTGTGGGATGTGCTCGACAGCTGGAGGGTGGTGTTTTTTCGCCGGTGGGCTCTGCAGTCATGAAATACGGGCTGGTACACCCATGGGGACGCTACTTTAAGGCTGTTATGAGTTGCATCCTGTAGTCTGATTTACCTCTGTTCAGGAGCAGTTATGTCCCTTGATATCTTAAGGAGTGTCCTGCGCGTGCCTGTACCATCGTCAACACAGCGCAGGCCTCCAGGGTGGTACAGGACTGCTCTAAAGGCAGGTGAAGACAGTGCTTCTCTGGATCCTCCCCAGCACCTTCGGTGTTTCTTTTTCGTCTTTGCCTTAACTAGGCTGACCCTGGAGAAAGGTCCAGTGACGGTGAGGAAAGACCCACTGACCACAGGGAAAGTCCTGTTGACAGTGGGAAAGACTACAACTTTGGATTCTCTCTTGAGAGCACATAAGACCGCATGGCGAAAGCTTGCTGTGTCTGGGAGTAGCACTGTCTTCATCTGTCCGTGGGCAGGGGTGGTTTGGTCTATGGGGTGTGGCTCGACAGCCGGAGGGTGGTGTTTTTCGCCAGTGGGCTCTGCAGTCATGAAAAACGGGCTGGTACACCCCATGGGGATGCTATTTTAAGGGATGAGTTGCATCCTGTAGTCTGGTTTACCTCTGTTCAGGAGCAGTTATGTCCCTTGATATCTAATGGAGTGTCCTGCGCGTGCGTGTACCCATAGTCACACAGCACAGCCTCCAAGGGTGGTACAGGACTGCTCTAAAGGCAGGTGAAACAATGCTTCTCTGGGTCCTCCCCAGCCCAGCCTTCGGGTGTTTTCTTTTTCTTCTGCCAAGGGCAACATCCCAGAAGAAGCAGTTCGATTTTGTAGCTTCTGAGTCTGGTCTTCAAAATATCTCTGTATCTCTTGAGAGGCCTTCTGTGGTCACGTTGTCCTTCTTTCAGTTGTCCATGGAACAGCGTCTTTGGAGTTCTGATGTCCTTCACACGGACAATGTGTCCCGTCCATCGGAGCTGGCTTTTGATAAGTATACACTCAACGCTGGGTAGCCGCACTTTTAGATGAGACACTCTGACTTGCCATTTGATGCTGCAGATCTTGCCCAACTGTTTCGGGTTGAGAGTACTGGCGGTAGGTGGTCCAAGTCCCACAACAGTAGAGGAGCGCACCTAGAACCACGCTCTGTACACAGCAACCTTTGAGGCAAGACCGTGGCATCAAATTTCGCACAGACTCTTTGAGAGTCTGCCAAAGGCAGGGCTGTCCTTTCCGATGAGCAACATCACTTCTGCATCAAGAGATCCGTAGCTGTGTGACAGTGTTGTGCTCAAATAACAGAACTTGTTCAAATTTTTATCACTGTGATGTTGATGAGACAGGTGATGATGGTGCACTGCCAGTTTCCCCGGCAGTGAATGCTGGAACGCTGTCCTCTCACCAAGACTGATCGTAAGTCCGGAAACGTTGACAGGCTCTGCAAAAAACACTCTGTGATGAACACTGGCTGTCTTCCTTAGAGTGCGCGACCATCAGTCATCAGCAAAGAGGAACTCATTCAGAAACGCATCATATAGTTTAGTATTGGCCTGAAGTCGTCAGGGTTAAAGAGTTTGCCATCTGAACGAAACTGGATGTATACCCCCTTGTCACAGTACCGCAATGCATCAATCAGCGTTGCAGCAAACAGAATGAAAAAGGGGTGTGGAGCTAAACGCATCCCTGCTTCACTCGTTTTTCACTGGAATGGTCAGTCAGAGGAATCTCCATTTTCCTCGCACCATCGCCTGCATGCCATCATGGAATGAAACGATCAGCGAGATTAAATTTCCAAGCACCACACATGTGAAGGACCTCCCACAAGACAGTTCCGATTAACGGTGTCGAAGGCCTTGATGAGCTCAACAAACACAATGTGGAGCTCCTAGTTCGGCTCACGACACTTCTGTAAATGGCGAACAGCAAACACCATGTTCGGTTGTGCCCCTGCATGCGCAAAACCCGCACTGTGGTTCAGGAATGATGAAGTCTGCTATATAGACAACAGATGTTCAAGATGACCCTCACAAGATTGATTGATCGATAGATAGATAGATTATGTTGAAGACGAGCAGATAAATCTGTCAGTGAAAGATTTCATGCTGCCATGTGAATAAACAGAATAGCACACAGCCGATGTATGATCTGTGCGTCGGTGTGTTGTGTGTGTGTGTGTGTGTGTGTGTTGTGTGTGTGGTGTGGTGTGTTTGTGTGTCTGTCTGTCTGTCTGTCTGTCTGTGGCCCAAGTGTGCGCGGTGTTTGCTGCATGTGCGTGTGTTTCCGCATATCTATGAATGTGTATGTGGGCTTGTGTGAGCATGCTCCTGCATGCACGTATGTGCGCGTAATAAGCGTTTCCGAAAAATGTGTATATATGCCTGTGTACATGGGGGTACATACGCATGTGTGTGTGATATGTGAGTGTGTGTGTGTTGTGGTGTTGTGTGTGTGTGTGGTGGTGTGTTTGCACGCGTGCAGGGCGCGCGGCGCGTGTGTGCGTGTGTGTGTGTGTGTGCGCCGCGCGCGCGCATTTGATTGTTTGAGAGGAACGACTGTTTAGGAGAAATGACATCATGATTATTGATCAACAACACCAATGACAACAACAACAATAATAACGATGAGGATACTCATGATAACTATAAAAAAAACAAGATGCAAAGCATGTAAAACGTCTCCCAGTTTATCCTGAATACGCGTGAAGATATTCCATAAAAACTAGGAAAAACTGTCTTGGGCTGGTGTGACCGTTAGTAATGGCTATTCTGGTAAACATCGGCCATCGTCTGTACTTATAATGAATATACCAGTTGTTTTCAGAAGATCGCCACGAACTTCCTGAGATTTCCATAAAGAAGAAAAACCATTATGGCCGTTAGTAACGGCTATAACAGTAAACTTAGACATCGGGCATTCATCCATGACCCAAAAATGAACATACTTACAAAGTTTCAGAAATATCGGCCACGACTTTCTGAGATATTCCATGAAGAAGAAAAACCGTTATTAACGGCTATAACGGGTCGACTAAAAACATCGGGCATCATCCCATGACCGTAATGAACATACTTACAATTTTTCAGAAAGATCGGCCACGTTCTTTCAGCGATATTTCCATAAGAAAAAAAAAAGTGTCAAGTCGTTACAGCCGTTTGTAACGGATATAACAGTAAACAAAAACGTCGCGCATAATCCATGACCCGTGAGAACCTACCTACAATTTTTTCAGAAGATCGGGCCACGTACTTTCTGAGACATTCCATAAAAAGAAAAAAACCGTTATGGGCCGTTATAGCCCTTAGTAGCGGCTATAACCGGTAAAATTAAAAAATCGAGCATCACCCGTTGCCCATCATAACATACCTACAAATTTTCAGAAAGAGATCGGCCATGTACTTTCTCAGATATTCCGTAAAGAAGAAAAAACCGTTTACAAGCCGTTATAGCCCTTAGTAACGTAAATAACGGTAAACTAAAACATGGGGCATCATCCGTACCCATAGTAAACACACCTGCTAATTTTCACAAAGATCAACCAAGCACTTTCTGAGATATTCCATAAAGAGAAGAAAAACCGTTACAGGCCGTTACAGCCGTTATTAACAGCTATAACGGTAATCTAAAACATTGGGCATCATCCGTGCCCCTTTTATCCATAATGAACATATCT
>JADBJO010000866.1:0-7500 GCA_016801955.1 Conus betulinus
AGGCTTAGTGTTTTGATTTGTGTTGAGAGATCCAGTTCATTAGGATACACTTAGCCTATTTGGTCGCATTGAGGTGGCTGGGATCTTTGCAAATACTCTTGACAAAGGAGAGTGGAACTTAATTTTGTTAAGCGAAAAAAAAAAAACATTCTTTGGTAGTTTATATTAGCGGTGAGAAGGTGTACACTTTTGATTACTTGGTTTTGAATCAGTTAGTGGCAGAGCATAATAGTGTTCACTATGGCTACAGGGGAAAGTCGTTACCTCACCAGATCCCAGGTAAAAGGGACTGGAATTGTGCCGGGACTAAGTATGTCTACGTCCCCTACTACAACGCAGGTGACAATTGGAACAACTACACAAGTCGTCTTTTCGTCAGGCGAGGTTCAGCCAGCCATCATTGCTTCCCCTTCAGTGTGTTTGCCATCTACTCCCCAGGGAATTAGGCCTTCTTACGGTGGTACGCCACCGCCTTCTGCCTTGAGACATCAACCTCCTATAGTACCCTCTCAGGGTGACTACTTACAGAGGTTTACACCTCCGCCTTATACTTCTGGATACCCAACCATGGATCCTTTCATGGTGATGAAACTTGAGAGAGAAGAAAGAAAGGAAGCAATGGAGAGAAGAGAGCGGGAAGAAAGGAGGGAAGAAAAGGGCCAAGGAAAGACGGAGGGAAACGGGAAAGAAGAGAGAGAGAAGCCAAGGAAAGAAGGGAAAAGGAAGAGAGAGAGAGAGAAGCCAAGGAAAAGACGGGAAAAGGAAGAAAAAGAGGCC
Source organism: Conus betulinus (assembly GCA_016801955.1). Lineage (NCBI taxonomy): Eukaryota > Metazoa > Mollusca > Gastropoda > Neogastropoda > Conidae > Conus > Conus betulinus. Next base: position 778 of record JADBJO010000866.1, read on the forward strand.
AGGGGAAAAGAGAAGAAAATAGATGGAAAATAGAGATGGAAGAAAGACGGTTGGAAAGGGAAGAGAGGAACAGGCGATGGCAGCAAGAGATGGAAGAAAAGCGACAAGAGCGAGAAGAGAGGGCGGTTCAAGAAAAAGCAGAAAGAGATGCAAGAGATAAAAGGGAACAGGAGTTCCAAGCAAAGATGGAAGAGGAAAGGAATCAACTTAGAACAGAAGTGCTAGAGCAGTTGGGTATTACTCCAGGGAGGAAACCACTTCATCACACCTGTGTTCAAGAATTATCACAAAGTGCCGAGGGAACCAGGATTAACGTGGACCTGCACTTAGCCCCACCCATGCTACACATGCCTGTATACAGTGAGGGAGATTCCATTGATACCTTCCTTGAACACTTTGAATCAGTGGCAGATAGTTTCCACTTGAATAATGAACAGAAGGCATTATACCTCGTTGGAAACTTGACAGGAAAAGCCAAGGAAGCATTCGTCAACATTCCACAAAGAACCAGTTACGAGGAGTTGAAGGCTGCTTTGCGCCGGAGGGATGCACATGACTGCAGAATCATATAGGAGGCAGTTCCGCACCATGAAGAAAATGGCGGATGAAACTTTCCAACAGTTCGGAGACAGACTGTCAAGAGTGTTAGACTATTGGTTGGAAACTGCGAAGATGGATGTCAAAGATTGTTTCCTGTTGGAACAACTCATGAACTCTGTTTCACCTGACTTACAGTGCAAGTTAGGAGAGGCCCAACCAGAGTCATTCAAGCAGGCCATCAGGATTGCGGAAGCTTTCGCAGATGCCCGGCGTTATTTTAGGCCAGCGTACCAGGGACAAGCGAGGAAACAGGCAAAGGAGACCAACACTGGACAAGCCTCTCAGCCTGAAAGTGGTGCTAAGTTCTCCAAAGGAAATGCGAAAGAACGACTTAGGAAGTGCTACTTGTGCGGTGACCTCAACCACATCGTGAAGGACTGTCCTAAGCGACTCCCGTTGACCAAGACATTTGCCCAAACTAAGGTGGCATTTGGAGAAAGTGAGATCACTACACCATCCTGCCCGACGTTTCCCTCTGTGGTGTGCGGCAAAGCCATTGAAGCCATTCGTGACACTGGAGCCACGACAATATTCGTCGACGAGAAGTTGGTACCCCCCCTGAGGCACCACGTGGAAGAGAATGTCATGTCAGGTATCGGGGATCGAATCTTCCTTCAAGGTGAACAGGTGTACTGTCCTGGTGGATATTTCCACACCATACTTTCAAGAAAGGTATGGGCAGTGGCATTACAGCGGCCAGCGTACTCCCTTCTGATTGGGAACTCGTATATGTTTTGAGGATGGTCGCACCAGTGACATTTCAGTCGAGTTGCCACCGGAAGTATTTGTGGCTGCCACTACGCGTTCACAAACGCAAAGAGAAAAAGAAGCTTTGAAACCTCTACTGAAACCATTGTCCCAGCATGATATGTGGTGACGTTGGATCCAGCTACCGTGCGAGGTCTTCAGGGTAAGGATCCTACGATCAACACCATTCGGAATATGGTAGGAAAACCTCCCAAGGACAAGAAGAATGGATCAGTGTCGTTCATCGTGCGACAAGGATTGATCCACAGACAATTTGCATCGCGAGATGTGTCAGTAACCCAGTTGGTGGTGCCTAAAGCGTTACGAAACACAGTTCTACGCCTTGGACACGATACTCCTATGGCAGGACATCTAGGCACAAGACGTACACTGGAAGAATCCAACACGACTTCTACTGGCCTGGAATATCTCAAGATGTCAGGAAGTATTGTCGAACTTGTGATGCGTGTCAAAGGACTACTCCCAGGGGGCGAATTACCAAGGTTCCTCTGGGAATAGTTCCCCTGATTGAAGACGTAAAGGTCGCTGAAGGACTGTCTGGGGAACAGAGGGAAAACGTGCGAGCCCTTTGTAGAGAATACCAAGATGTTCTCTCAGATGTACCCTTAAGGTGCAACTTAGGTACCTGTTCTCTAGTGCTCACTCAAGAGGACCCAGTCAGGGTGCGACAGTATCCTTTGCCCCATTCTCAAACAGAAACCATCAAGACGGAAATACAGGATATGCTGCGCATGGGGGTGATTGAGCGTTGTAGTAGTTCGCCTTACTCCTCACCCATTCTGTTGGTCAGGAAACCAGATGGAAAGATGAGGTTCTGTGTCGACTTTCGTCGACTGAATAAGGTGTTGAAATTCGACGCTGCTGAACCTATTCCGGACGTTGACAAGATCTTCACCCAACTGGCTAAGGCGCAGTATTTCACAAAGCTTGACTTAGCAAAGGGATATTGGCAAATACCGATGGACCTGCCGACAGAAGCAAGACTGCCTTTACTACTCCTGAGGGCCAATTCAGGTTCAAAGTTATGCCCTTTGGGCTCAAGACTGCAGGAGCCGTCTTCAGCAGGATAATGAGACTCGTGCTTGAACCGTTGCAGATGAGAGATGTCCACAATTTTATTGATGACATATTATTGGCCACTGACAGCTGGGAGAGACACATGGAAGCACTCAGGATGCTTTTTGAGCGTCTGCGACAGGTACAGCTGGCGGCCCGTCCCACTAAGTGTCGGATAGGGGAGACCGAAATTGCCTTTTTAGGTCACGTCGTGGGACAAGGATTCATGTCTCCTGAAAGCGACAAAGTTCAAAGGATTGAAGAGGCCAAACCACCAAAGACCAAGAGGGAATTACGCTCGTTCTTGGTCTCGTTGGCTACTACCGCAAATTCATTCCCCATTTCGCTGAAGTGGCAAAACCCCTGACAGACAAAACTGGAGCTCGAAAGCCAGAAACGCTGATGTGGGGAGATGCAGACGTAGCTGCATTCGAGAAACTCAAGGGAGCGATTCTCCAACAACCCGTCCTCCAGTTGGCGAACCCTGAGAAGCCATTTGTACTCAGAACAGACGCGTCCAGCACTGGGGTTGGGGGCAGTACTCTTGCAGGATCAGGGGAAAGGATTGTTACCCATCGCCTTCGCAAGTAAGAAACTAGTGGGAGCGGAAAAGAATTACCACACTATTGAGCAAGAGTGCCTTGCAGTGGTATGGGCCACACGCCGATTACCCTTACTTGTACGGGCGGGAGTTTGTTCTCCAGACGGATCACCATCCCCTTGCTTATCTGCATCGCATTCGGCCTGTCAGCCGACGCCTTATGGGGATGGGCTATTGAACTGCAGAGTCTTGCCTTCTCTTTTCAACATATCCCTGGACGCTGCAATGTGGAAGCTGACTACCTGAGTCGAATGTCTTAGGTCCAATGGAGTATGACCAGTGTGTCGTAAAAGGGAAGTGACTGTGTATAACCCCTCTTAAAAAAGGGTGTGTATAGTTGTGCGATAAAAGTAGCAGCTTGTGTGCACCATTCAAGGATTTTTCTGATATGTGAAGGTGGATAATTGGTTTTATTATGCACGTCGTATATTTAGACCAGTTCCATTCGGGGCTGCATCAAGCTGTGCCTCATTGGCACACAGCTTTTTTGGTTGGGGGGTATTGTCACGGGCGGACCAGTGTTTGAACTTATATGTTTTAATGGGCTGTTCGTCACAGAGGTTGACAGCAGCTTGCACATAGTATGTGGAGTGCAGAGGAGGGGGGTTGCTCCTCTGTCACATTCAGTTGTGCACCGCCCGTGTGGATGGATCATGCATCCCCTCAGTAAACCGTCACATAGGTGTAGTGTGAGAGGGAAGAGTTAGACCTGGATGAAGGGTGTGTGTGTGTGTGTGCTGTCATTTTAATAACTGTGCAGGGAAGTGTCTTGCACGTGTTCTGTGCGTAGAGTGTGTTGTTAATGCTTAGCGTGGGTTGAATGTGAGTATGTGTTTTTATGTAGGGTGGAGGGAGAACCTTCTTCGCTATGCCAGGTTCGCGCGCTCTCATTCTTTTTGCTTTTGCTTTTCCGGTAAGAGGCCACGTCCTCCGTTGGTAGCCATATTTTTTTTTTCCACTTCGTCGTGGAGAGTTGCGGAACCGGGCCGGAACCCTTCGCTGGGCGGAAGGCAGTCCGCTGAACTTGGAAGGATCTCAATCCTTGGGCTACCAACAACATTCTTCCGAGTCGTCCCAGACTCTCACTTCCTTCGTTGGGGGTGGCGCATCTACTGGTGGGGCTTTGGGCTCTTCGCTGAGTGAAGCTTGCCAGTAGCTCTCTCTCTTTGTCTTCACCCGCCGTTCTGGTAAATATATATATATATATAATATGGTGTTGTATTCTCGTTGGGTTGGAGAGCTTGTACGCCAAAATGGGATTGGTATTTATTCGGTCAATACGTATTTAAGTGGCATTGAGTCATTTATTTAAGTTTGGATGTTTAGTAATGGCTCTGTTTGGGGAGCTACTTGTAGACTTGACATATGTATCTAGTTTGTGTCTTGAAGTCGGTCATATTTGGATAAATGTTGGAGTCGGGATATTCCGGAAGCGATACTTCAAGGATTGAAAGCAAATTGTTTTTTTTTTTTTTTTTTTTTTTTTTAAAAAACATCAAGTCGGGTCCGGAACGGAACGAGTTGCCGCCGACTAACATTCAGTCGACTAGCGGAGATTTCCGATGTGGCGCTCCCGCCATAGGTCCCGCTCCCTGTCTTGTTTGTTTGTCTCTGTCATTTTTTTTTTTTTTTTTATTAGTTTTTTTATGCAAGTATGTTGTAAATAATATGGAAGAATGAATGAGTTTTTATGAATTTCATCTGGCATTAATTCAAAATGTAATGTGAACTTCCAAGAGTTTATTGTATTGTAATTTGTGTGAATGAGACGAAATTTAGAATTGTGGTAAAGGAAAACAATGAAATGAGGAAAACAACAAGATTGAAGAATAGATGAAACCAAAAGAAAAACAAATTGTAAAAGTTTTTTTTTTTTCCTTTGAATTCTTTAAATTGTACGCACACGGTCCACACATGCCCTGCATTCACACACATAATCCACAAATATCATGATTATGCGGTGAGGGACTGACATCCGCCGTAGGGCGTTTCCTTTTCGTTTCTTGGGGAGACAGGTCACACAGTTTCTGACGTTGGGCGACCTGGAGGATGGTCCCAGAGTGGGGGATACCGGAGCCGAGCCAGAGGAGTGCTGGAGGAGTCTGGCGCAAAGAGGAATCTTCTAGACGCAGTGAAGAGAACAGCCAGTCTTGCTCCAGAGATCCAGTCAGCGGGACAGTCGTCAACTCAGTTATGTGGCAAGTGTGTGTGGTGTATGGGCTGTGGATTTGTGTGCGTGCGCTAGTGTGATCTAATGTATATTGTTATGCCCTGTTTTTGTTGTATAGTTTTTTGTTTCTCCCCCTTCCTCTTCTATTTGTTGGGGGTAGCTTTAGTTGGTGATAGGTTGGGTGGCAGTGGGATCGGGGGTGGTGGTTTTTTTTTAGGGCTCCCCTCTATCGGGTTATTTTGTCCCTTAGCGATAGTTAGCTCCTGATAGGATCTGCACTCTTCTTTTTTTTTTTTTTTCCTTTGAAGTTATTCTTTTTCCTGTCTTTCCTCCCTCTTCTTTGATAGGTGCCCCATTCCATAAATGGAGTGTATGTGTGAGTGATTGGGATGCTTGATATGTTTGGGTAAATTTGTATATCTAAAATTTAATAAATATTGTTTGTTCCGTACCTCCTGGAGTGGTCTGGAGATAGTGAGTGGTTTAGTGTTGTCTCTCTGTGCTCTTTGTCTGTCCCTGCCTCATTCCCCGACTTCTAAAACTTTTTCATGGAGTTGTGCACAACCTGCACACACCAACTCAAACGCAGTAGAAGAAAGAGGTTTCATCATGTGACAAGCAGCCATTGCAGGTTTATGAAGGTTCATCTTCACTGAACGAACAATGGGTCCGATCACCAAGTGATGACAAACCACCATCCTCTTCTCTCTAAGTTGAACTCTGCTGCGATCCACGATCGGTTCGCTGAGGTTGCCGAATCACGACGAAGCGCAGATCGATTCTGAACTGAAAGACGAACGATCCATTCTCAAAGGGAGAGAAAACTCAAATTGATTCTAAATTCAAATTTGAACGATCCAGTCTAAAGGGAGAGAACTCAACCTGCAAAAACACTTCCAGCTGGTACATTATTTCAGATAATATACTGTCACACCTGCTGTGCAAGGAATTGTTTTGAACAGGTCATGAAGCCGATTTTGGTCTTTTTTTTTTTTTTTTTAAACCAAACCACTGTGAATTTCGACCAGGTAGCGAATGAAGTGTTCAGTTGCGAATCGAGAAAGCAAATATTGGTCAACTAACCACAGACTGATGGCTTCCATCACAATGGAGTTTGTGTCAACCAGTCACACAACATGATTTCTGTTATTGTGAAAAGACTGTCCCTTAATCTGGAGATAAGACTGGCATTGATGAGAGAAAACGAAAGACCGATAACATGTTAGAACTGATCACCCTAACAACAGGAAAACATTTTCACTCATAAATGTAGAATGAGCAAAACAGACCTAAACATGTTTTGGGAGGACCTGGTCTGTAGGTAAGATGTGGAAAACTACGTATTTTTGACGAAATGATTTTGTGCAAGCTGCCAATCGAAATGGTCCCCATGTTTCTAAACTCACAAGAGATGAACGCTTATTGTACGTACGATACATTCTCGTTCTTTGCTATTGACATGTTGTCAGCGACGTTAGAGCCTTGCCGGAACAACGTGATACTGACACTGGTCTGTATCAGTAGCTTT
>JADBJO010000866.1:45000-52500 GCA_016801955.1 Conus betulinus
ATCCACCCCCCACCCCCACCCAATAATGGTTTTGTTCTTCTCAGTCTACTCTTCACGGTTCTGTTGGGAAGACTCCTCTCTTCGCTCTCTTTCTCCTCACCAATCTATCTACTGTTTCCCGAGAGTGTCGTTTGCTTGGATCTCTGCCCCCCCCACCCCCCCCCCCCCCCCCCCCCCCCCCTCCCCCACCCCGCCCACCCCCCCACCTCCACCCCCCCCCCCCACCCCACCACCCCCCCCCCCCCCCCCCCCCCCTCCCCAACTCCTTCCCCACCCCCCCCCCCCCACCCCCCCCCACCCCCCCCCCCCCCCCCCCTCCCCCCCACACCCCTCACCCCCCCCCCCCCCCCCCCCACCCCCCCCGCTCACTTCTCTCCTTTCTCATCTCTCCTTCTGTCCACCCCCCACCCCCCCCCCCCCCCACCGCCCCCCAAACTTCCCCCCCCCCCCCCCCCCAAACCCCCTTTCAAATTTCTCCTCTCCTCCCTATCTCTCTCTCTGTCTTTGGTTGTGGAGTGAGTCTGTCTGTCTGTCGTCTGAGTGTGCGAGGCATCCCCCCCCCCCCCACCCCCCCCCCCCCCCCCCGCTCCCCCCATTCCTCAATTCTACCCCGTACCACTCCAGTCTTGCTCAGTTTCTGTCTGGGTCATTCCCCATTCCCTCCCCCCCCCCCCCCCTCCCCCCGCCCCTTCCCCTCCTGCCATCTTCTTCCCCCCCCCAAAAAAAAAACCCCACCCACTTTCCCACGTTCCAATCTCTCTCTCTCTCTCTCATCCCCTCTCTCCTCTCTCTCTCTCTAAAAAAAACATAAAACTAAACTGCTCCCTCTCTCTCTCTCTCTCTCTCACCTGACTCCTCACTTCCGGTGGTAATTTGTGAGAAACCCACAGTGAAGCCATCATACGATTTGTCCTTTTTTCTGGCACACTGAGAATTCACGGCAGGTCGGTTTCAAAGAAGTTTTGTGATCAAGAGGCCTGTTTGGCATTTTAAGGAGTAGCCGGTTTTTGGGGGGGGTGGGTTTTAGGTTTTGTTTGCTTGTGTTAGTCTGTGCACTAACCTGCGGATGAGAGTTTGCAGGGAAGGAAAAATGGTGAGATGTGGGTGGTGGTGGTGGTGGTGGTGGGGGGCGGGTGGGGGTGAGGGGCACAGGGGGAGATCTAAACAAACACTGTTTGACAAAATGAAAATCTAACCACCAATCCAAAACAACGAGAGAGGAGAGAGAGGAGAGAGAGGGAAGAGGAGACGGAAGAGAGAGAGAGAGAGAAGTGGAGAGAGAGAGAGAGAGAGAGAGAGAGACAGACAGACAGACAGACAGACAGGACAGAAGACAGAGATGCTATGCAGTGCCTGGTCTTCCAGTCTATCCAACTCTTCCTGTCGGTTTGACCAGAGCATAAAGTGGTTTAGTGGTAGAGAGTGTTAGCAAAGAGAGACGGACAGATAGACGGAGGGAATGTGTGAGTGTGTGTGTGTGTGTGTGTGTGAGTGAGTGAGACAGAGAGAGAGAGAGAGAGAGAGAGAGAGGAGAGAGAGAGAGAGACGGGCGACGGGGCAGACGGGATATGAGCAAAAGAGAGAGAGAAAGGGGGAGGAGGAAGGAAGGAGGGATGGACGGGGATGGGGGGGGGGGGGAGGAGGGAGGGACTGACAGACGGAAGGAAAAGACAGATGCCCCAAGCTTCAAGACACGACATGGGTCTTCCCCCCCCCCCCCCCCCCAACCCCCACCCCACTCACTCAACCAGTCGCCCACTTTGAACTGCTGATATAAATTAAAGACCTCAAAATAAAGTCACCGAACCAGACCCACACCACCATACAACCAGTTACATCCCCTACCCCCCCCCCCCCCTCAACCCCTCCCCCTTTTCCCTCTCCTTTCCCCTTACTGCTCCCCTTACCCCCCCTCCACCCCCATCACCATCACCATCCCACCCGCATCCCCCTTCGAGGTCAGCAAGACGACAGCGAAGCTATGGGGAAGGACAGGGCGGGGGAGAGGGGGGGGGGGGGGGGGGGGGGGGGGAACAATGGAAAAAAAAAAAAGAAAAAAAAAAGAAAAAGGAAAAAAAAAAAAAAAAAAAAAGAAGAAAAACAAGAAAAGGAAGGGTGGGGAAAAAAAAAAACAAACCTTTGCACGAATACGTGACGTGACCTGACCGCTGGCGAAAGTTGTTTTTTTTTCCCCCCTCTCTTTTTGGTCAGTCTTTGGTCAGTCAACACCAGAGGGCGTCATTCCGCGGCGGTGAGAATCAAGTGTCATCACGGGGCATTAAGCCTCCAACTCCCCACGTTAATCCGCAACATACGTCCCCTAGAGCAGTCTCGCTCTCTCTCTCTCTCTCTCTCTCTCTCTCTCTCTCTCTCTCTCTCTCTCTCTTCAGCAGTCTACATACACTCTCTCTTTGTCTGTCTGTTCTGTCTCTCTCTCTCCGTCTCTCCAGCAGTCTACATACTCTCTCTCTCTCTCTCTCTCTCTCTCTCCAGCAGTCTACATACTCTCTCTCTCTCTCTCTCTCTCTCTCTCTCTCTCTCTCTCTCTCTCTCTCTCGACACTTTCCCACGGTGGGATACGGAGGGTCACGTACTTTCCAGGGCCGGATTACATCGTCCACGACGAAAGTTGAAGCGGGGTGGGGGGTGGGGGGGGGGGGGGGGTCAGGAGGAGGGGAGGAGGGGAGGGAGGGGAATGCGTATCGTCCAACACTATTCTACTTCTTCTTTTTAAAGATACATACAGAGAGAGACGGGGGGGGGGGGGGGGGGGGGGGGGGGGGAAACCGCCGGCTCTTTGGCTCCACTATTCGACGAATGCTGTACAGTTCCTTTGCGGTTTGCCGGCAGGAGAAGACGGCGCTGGAATTCTCATGTGTCCAGTCTGGGGGTGGGGATGGGGGGAATGGGGGGGGGGGGGGAGGGAGGAGGAGGATGGGGGGGGGGATAAGGTAGGCAGGGGGTGTGTGGAGAGGGAATGGAGGGGGAGAAGACACTGATTGCCGGATCCAGAACAAAGTATTGTCGTTCAACGAAATTAGCACACAAGCATACACCTTGATGAGCTGTGTGTGTTCGAGTACTGTGCGTGTGTGTGTGTGTGTGTGTGTGAGTGCTGTGTGTGTGCGCGCGCGCGCGCGCGCGCGCGCGCGTGTGTGTGTGTGTTGTGTGTGTGTGTTAAAAAAATTGAGAGAGAGAGAGAGAGAGGAAGGGGGAGGGAAGGAGGAAGAGCCTGACAAATACTGAGAGAGAGAGAGAGAGAGAGGGGGGGGGGGGGGGGAGGGAGGAGGAGAGGGGGCAGCAGACAGAGATTTTTTTTTTTTTTTCAATTTTCACTGTATCCACCTCCCAGCCCTCGCCACCTTGGGGGGGTAGTTGGAGAGGGGGGGGGGGGGGGGGGGGTGTCTAAATTTGAGGGTGTGTTAAAGATAACAATAAGCAAAAGCACGACCTAGTTACAACTGAAAAGGACGATCTGTTTCCACCCCGTGTGCGAAGCTCTGTTTGTTTTGTTTGTTTGTTTGTAGGTCTGTTCTATATATTTGTCAGCAACTGAGCCAATGTCAAAACCAAATTTGGTGGAAGTGCAAAACGCGGTCCAAGGAGGGGGCCTATGCAATAGTGTCGATCCGTGGAGCAGATCCAATCTAATAGGGGATCCCGGATCCGTCCTTCGAGATTCTGACACAGTGTCCACCAAACACGAACACTATGACGTCATTGCTGACCACATGATCACTATATGATTATGAAGTCCCACGTTGTCGGCGGCGGAATATGAAGACTTTCTACCGGATAGAGAACGTCAAAGTTCGTATGCTAATAACATTTTAAATAAAGAATAGCCCACTATGAAACGAAGCCCATCCTATTGTAGTTTAATTGTCTTCTCCTTTCCTTCAGATACAATACGGGACAATGCAATCGTGATGTATTTCTTTCACAATAAAGATCTGACAACATTCCCTTCCTCTCCAGCAACAGAGAGATAGAGAGAGAGAGGGAGGGAGGAAGGAAAGGAGAGGGGGACAGATGGACAGAGAGAGACAGAGACAGAAAGAAAGAGAGAGAAAGAGAGAGGGGGAGGGGGGGGAACAGACAGACAAACAAAAAAACGGTAAGAAGAGAGGAGAGGGGAACGGGGTGGGGTAGGGTGGAGAACGAGAGACAGACAGACAGACAGACAGACTGAAAGTGAAGAGGGTGGATGGAAGAGGAGGGCAGAGAGGATGGAAAGGCACAAAGCAGCAAACACTACTAGGGTAGCACACACACAAAAAAAAAGTTGCCCTCGTAATCCAGACAATGAATTAACCATGGACAGCTTGTAAGGGAAGAAATCGGGAAGGGGGAGGGGCATATAGCATATAGCATAGGGAGGGGGGGGGGGGGGTGGAAGGGGGGGAGAGTGGAAGGAGGGGGACGTGGAGGGGAGAGGGGGGAGGAGGAGGAGGAGGAGGAGGAGGTCAGAGCGGGAAAACTGACCTTCAACTGACTGTCCCAAAGGTAGGTGGCACTGCCCGCCAGTCATCCCAGTTAGCGCTGTCACGATGATGGAACTGCCTCGCCATTCCCCAGGGGATTAAAGCAGCAAAGCAGCGATGCTTCCCCCACCACCCAACGCACAGACACAGACGTCTGGTCTTTACTGTTGCGTGCCTCTCCCATCCATACACACACACACCTCCTCCACACCACAGCCCAAGCTCCCCCACCCCCCCCCCCCCACCCCACCCACCCCACCAAACCTCCCAGCCTTTATCGGCGCGGCTGAGTTCAAAGCCAGTTCGGCAGACATCAAAGATCCGGCGCCAGACGGGGGACAAGTTAGGCACAGACCAACAACAGTGATTAGTGACCAATCACACCCCTCCCCCATTCCCTTCGTCTCTTTCCAACCCCCCTCCCCCCCCACGAACGAACCCCCCCCCCCCCCCCCCCCCCCCCCCCCCTCCCCTTCCCCGCTTCTCTCTCATCCATCAGTCCGTCCCTTCAGATCCTTTGAAACCAGCAGGACGGCTGCACGCCGGTGTGTCTTCGTCCACAGGATCAGGGTGATCAAGTGGTTTGTACTCCTTGTTCCCTAGACCGTTCCCACGGTCTGAAGGGCATCATCGTCGCCTTGGGGGGCGTGGCTGGTGTCCCACGAACGGCTGATGACGTCCTCTTGGCCCTGCTGATCTCTAACAGGACGAGTGACTCCCGGAGCGTTTCTTCATGGAGTCCAGTCATTTCAAAAGTGGCTCGTTCAGCTGTTTGTTGGCAGGGCGCCCACTACTGGTGATGACTACATTGTCATCATCCTCATTAGCATTAGTATCATTACTATTATTATCATCATCATTTATTGCTTTTACTAATCTTGTAATCCGTAACTCTGAACGGTATGCAAACACTCACACAAACACACAGACACACGCAGGCATGCGAACACACAGACACACGCAGGCATGCGCACAAACACACATACATGAGCACGCATGCGTTAACACACACACACACACACACACACACATATATATATATATATATATATATATATATATATATATGAGCACGCATATATATTCACGCACGCACACACGCACACACACACACACACACACACACACACACACACACACACACACAGTGAGGCCGAGTTAAACTCCACATCAACAGGCCAAGCAAGAGTTGGCTGGCTTCTCAGATCCAGCGAAAGACCCTGGTCCTACTCCCAGTGTCGTCGTCCACGATACCACAACGGTTCAATTCGTTAGCTAACGCTAATTACTCTGATTTGGAAAGTGTTCACTCTCGGAAAGTTTGATTGTGACCTGAATCAGGCATCGATCACGTGGACTTCATAACAAGCCAATATGCACAGCAGTTTTGATGTGATGTGGTTAGAAATTCATCATGGTATTTCAATTCACAAACACTTCCCTGAACAGACGCTGCTTACAAGTGTTTCCGTGTAACTTGTTGAAGATTATCAGCACTTTTCGCTACTTGATTAAATACAGAATTTCCGTCAACCGGGAAACTCTCGTGATAAAAACAGTTCCACACCAAAAGCAATGCTTCTCGCTGTACACATTCACCTTGCACTCACGGAGACACAAGGCACAGAGAAACAGACAGGGACACGCTGAAGACAGCACTCTCCCCAAAACGGCCACTGCAGACTGCAGTATCAGCACAGGCTAGGTACTAAACAGCTGTCATTCTATCCAGACTCGTCTACCTTCTCGATCGTGATCTTTTTGCTGACAAAGAGAAATACACAGACGAACAGATATCAATACAAGTAATCTGGTTGTGATTGTTACAAGGCCTGTCTCATGGGTTAAGTGAGTGGAAAGGAAATTTTTGAAAAAAAGAAGAAAAAAAAAAAAAAGGAAGAGAAAGAAAGGAAATCTTGTTGGGTACCCCCCCCCCCCCCCCTCTCTCTCTCTTTCTCTCTCTCCTTTCCCTCTCTTGTCATATCCATGTATCCTCCTCCTTCCTTCCCACCCCCCACCTCCCCCTTTTTTCTCTCTGGGAAGAAAAGGCTGTGCTTCAGACCTTAATCCTTGATCGAATAAAGTTTTTCCGAGTTCTCTCTCTCTCTCTCTCTCTCTCTCTCTCTCTCTCTCTCTGGTGTGTGTTTGTGTGTGTGTGTGTGTGTGTGTGTGTGTGTGTGTGTGCAACTCCTACCTCTCATGTTCAATAAATCCGCCACTCTCCCCCTCTTTTCCATTTCTCCTTCCTTCCCTCCTCCACCTCTCTCTCCCTCGATCCGTACCCCTCCATCTCACTCTCCACATACCCCCCCTCCACTCCTCCCTTATCTCCCTGTCCCCACGCCCCATCTCCTTCACTGTCCATACCTCATCTATTCTCTAACCTCCATCACTATTTCTAGATCTCTTTCTGCTCTCTCCACCTCCACCTCTCTTTTTCTACTCTACCCCCCCCCCCCCCCAACCCCCCCCCCCCCACACACACACATCTCCCCTCCCTGACCTCCCTCCCACAGTCTCATCTCTCTCTCTCTCTCCTCTCTTCTCTCTCTCTCTCTCCTCTCTCTCTCTCTCTCTCTCTCTCTCTCCCCTCTCTCCCTGGCCTGCTGCCCCCAACTGGCAGTGCAGCAAGGTAGGTCGGGGGAGATTCAGACCCTCGGCACCTTGACACGACAGCTCTCACACCCCTACCCCTACCCCACCCCACCCCTCTCTCTCTCTTCTTGCCCATTCTCTCTACCTTCTCCTCGCCTGGCCTATGTCTGTGTGAAGACACCATCCCTTCTCTCTCTCTCTCTCTTCTCACTCCTCTCCTCGCCCTCTCTCTCTCTTCTCTCTCTCCTCGACTCTCTCCCTCTCTCTCTCTCTCCTCTCACTCTGAATCACAGAAAAGTAGGCCGCCGAACCCTTTTCACCTGGAACTCGACCTTCCAGTCCCCCCCCCTCCCCCCCCCTTTCTTCTCCCCCCCCCCTCCACCCATCCTCCCTCTCATCACTGCTAGCCTTCTCGCCCACC
>JADBJO010000866.1:67500-70000 GCA_016801955.1 Conus betulinus
ATCCCCCCCCCCCCCCCCCCCCCCCCCCGGTTTCTCCATTGGGACGCCGGAATGGTGGAGGGTGGGTAGGTGGTAGTGGATTTAGGGCTGGGGGTGGGGGGTGGTTGATGGTGGGGGAGCGCCTTTCGGTATAGTGTACCAAAAAGTCGGGAGTCAAAAAGAGTTAACAGAAAAGAAAAAAAAAATCTACCTGAAAAGATTTTCCCTGAAAGCAGGGCTCCAGGCGGACGTGTACCAACCAGTTCCACACACAAAATGCCATGTCGGGCATTTAGCTTTCTTTGGTTGGTTGGTTGGCTTTTTCTCTGTATGTGTCGACCAAGTGACTCGCTCTTTTCCATGATTAACAAGAGTTCACCGCTTTCTTCATAACGGATAATGTCACAATTTATGGCTTCCATCCAATCCGCATGGATCAGAAAACGCCGCCACTTGTTTGTTCCCCCCCCCCCCCCCCCCCCCCAGCCTTTTTCATCATCAATAACAAAGACCCATCTTCATGGAAAATAATTCCCGGGGGGGGGGGGGGGGGGGGGGGTCCATTTTTCTCTGGAGGGGGGTAAAAAGGGGGGGGGGGGGGGGGGGGGGGGGGGGTGGCATTTTTGGGCTTGTGAGGGGGGTAAAAGGGCACCCCGGGGGGGGGGGGGGCCGCTCTTGCGCGTGCATGTGGCGAGACTGACCTTGTGACTGGCACCCCCGCTGCAAGGCCACGCCGCTCTTGCGCGTGCAATGGCGAAGAAAGGAGAGCAGGGAAATGGGTGGGGGGGGGTGGGGGGGGAGTGGGGGGGGGAGCAGGCAAAAGGGGTGGGGGGATGAGGAGGAGGAGGGGGGAGGAGGGGAATTCCCGGCGGGTGGGGAGGAGGGAAGGGAGCGGTGTGCAGAGAAGGTGCACTGTTGCTAGGCTGCTGCCGAGGCCGAGGCGACTCTGGTCTCTTGTCATTCCGCGTGTCACGTGCACTACTACTCCTGCTCTCTCTCTCTCTCTCTCTCTCTCTCTCTCTCTCTCTCTCTCTCTCTCTCTCTCCAGCCACACTATGACCTCTGTTCTCGGCCAGACTTGACACAACATAATGTGATATTCTCTCTCTCTCTCTCTCTCTCTCTCTCTCTCTCTCTCTCTCTCCAGGCCTAATATGAACTATGTGTTCAGTCAGACTTTGACACAACATAATGTGATACTCTCTCTCTCTCTCTCTCTCTCTCTCTCTCACACACACACACACACACACAAAACACACACATACCACATCACATCACGTAGCGAGAGAGAGAGAGAGAGAGAGAGAGAGAGAGAGCGCACGAGACAGCGCATACATACATACATACGAACACCACGTACAGAGAGAGGAGGAAGGGAGACAGCGCGCGCGCGCGCGCACACCACACACACACACACACACACACACACACATGCGCTGACATAGACGGACAGACAGAGAGACTGAGAAGGACAGAGTGAAACACTCATAGAGACAGATAGAACAGTGGCATCGAGAGAAGGCACAGACAGAAACGGAGACGGGTAATTTACAGAAACCGGTAAACAAGATAACTAAAAAGCCCCAAAAACTGAGGTCAGAAAAAAAAAAGAAAAAAAGAAAAACACCAACGACAACAACAACAATCACCAATCATCCCCACTCCTATTTTGATATGTGTCCATCATCAACACACACACACACACACACACACAGTGATGAGAAATACACTCTCCAGACAGCACCCCCCCCCCCCCCCCCCCCCCCCCCCCCCCCCACCCAGACTGGATTGGCCCAGACTGGATTGCTCTTCTGTTCACCAGACCTGTTTACCCAAATTCGTGTACCTGTAACATCTTAGACAAAAGCCTGTAATTTGAAAAAAACAAACCAACAAAAACAAAACCGTAATCTTCATAATCGCAATACTTTTCGTAACTTCTGAAGATTTGGAAGAGCCGGCCGTTGGCGCGTAAAACCGCTTCGTCGCCATCTTTGTTTGACAAGGTAAAAGACGCAAGGGCACGCTGGGAAATATCTTCTTACTGCTTTTGACCGAATCGATAGCAGACAAAAACTTCGCGTTTAACAATTTTTTCTTTCTTTGATTTTTTTCCCCCCTTGATATTTTTTTTGTTTGTTTGTTGTTGTTTTTTTTTTGGGGGGGCGTAATTCCCGTAATTTAGATTCCCCCCCCCCCCCCCCCCCCCCCCCCCCCCCCCCCCGTAAAAATTACGGCAAAATCGTAAGGGTAAACAGGTCTGGAACTTCACAGACTGGCAGCACAGTAGAGGGAAAAAGAGCAGGGCTGCTGTATCAGGGGCACATCATCACCGCCAGTCTCTTTACTTATCAGCTCCTCTTTCTTCTGTGGCCGCGCCATTAATTTCATCACTCGACGACTTTCTCCATTTACCTGAAGCCTGAAGCCTGGGCACAGATACGCGGTTGTTGGGGAGTGTGTGGGTGGTATAACAGTGAAGGGGGGCGTGTCTGGGGGGGTTGCGTGAGGAGAGAATGAG
>JADBJO010000866.1:75000-80000 GCA_016801955.1 Conus betulinus
CAGGCCATGAAAGGCCAACACAGGAGAAGGCCATGAAAGGCCAACACAGGAGAAGGCCATGAAAGGCCAACACAGGAGAAGGGCATGAAAGGCCAACACAGGAGAGGCAGGCCATGAAAGGCCAGCACAGGAGAAGGGCATGAAAGGCCAGCACAGGAGAAGGGCATGAAAGGCCAGCACAGGAGAAGGGCATGAAAGGCCAGCACAGGAGAAGGGCAAATGAAAAGCACAGGCCAGACAGGGCAGGCCATGAAGGCCAGCACAGGAGAAGGGCATGAAAGGCCAGCACAGGAGAAGGGCATGAAAAGCCAGCACAGGAGCAGGGCATGAAAGGCCACCACAGGAGAAGGGCATGAAAGGCCACCACAGGAGAAGGGCATGAAAGGCCACCACAGGAGAAGGGCATGAAAGGCCACCACAGGAGAAGGGCATGAAAGGCCATGAAAGGCCACAGGAGAAGGGCATGAAAGGCCAGCACAGGAGAAGGGCATGAAAGGCCAGCACAGGAGAAGGGCATGAAAGGCCAGCACAGGAGAAGGGCATGAAAGGCCACCACAGGAGAAGGGCATGAAAGGCCACCACAGGAGAAGGGCATGAAAGGCCACCACAGGAGAAGGGCATGAAAGGCCCACCACAGGAGAAGGGCATGAAAGGCCACCACAGGAGAAGGGCATGAAAGGCCAGCACAGGAGAAGGGCATGAAAGGCCACCACAGAAAGAAAGGGCACCAAAGGGAAGGGCATGAAAGGCCAGCACAGGAGCGGGGCCTGAAAGGCCACCACAGGAGAAGGGCTTGAACAGCCACAGAAAATCAAAGGTCACCGCTGGAGCAGAACATGAATGGCCACAGAGTTAAGAAAGGTCACATGGGAGCAAAGCACGACGGGCCACAGAAATTTAAGATCACCACTTCAGCAGGGTATGAACGGGCAACAGAATTTAAAGAAAGTTACCACATAAGCAGGGCATGTACAGCCACGGAATTCAAAGGATGTCACCACAGGAGCAGGGCATGAACGGCCACATAAATGTGAAGATCACCACAGGAGCGGGGTATGAACAACCAAAGAATTGACAGGGGAGCTGCAGGGCAGAACGGCCGCAGATTTTTTTTTAAGTCACCACAGGAGCTGGGCTTGAGCGGCCGCAGAATTTTTTTTTTTTCAGGAGCAGGGCAGAAACGGCCGCAGATTTTTTTTTTTTAAAGTCATCACAGGAGCTGGGTTTTGAGCGGCCGCAGAATTTCAAGAAAGTCACCAAAGGATGAGGACGTAAATGGCCACAGAAGTTAAAGGTCACCACAGGGACAGGGCACGAACAGCCACAGAATTCAACACTCTTTCGAACGAAACAAGAGCAATATGAGTTATCTGACTACTCGTTCTTACACTTGTTCATCTTTCAACTCTTGACCTTTTCACTCATAGCTGATGGGGATAAGAGGATACTGGAAACAACGCTACCGAGTTCCTTTCTGGTTTGAGACGATATGACAGGGCTGAATTCTATGCTTCCTTTCATAGTGTGCCACCCAGTCACTTCGCAGATCAAAGTATCGCTTGGAAAACACTGGTAGTCAACCACACTGGCAAGCGCAGTCGGGGCTGTTCCTGGGGTTAATCAGCTCACTGGCATAAGTAAGAACACAACAGTGAGGCATGCGAAAGGACAATGACAATGTGCATTGTGCGAGGGCTTGATCATGCAAAGGTTCACATGCCTCGAACAGTCCTCTGTGTGTGTGTGTGTGTGGTGTGTGTGGGTGTGTGTGCGTGTGCGTGTGCGTGTGTGTGTGAGAGAGAGAGAGAGAGAGAGAGAGAGAGAGAGAGAGAGAGAGAGAGAGGGGATGTTTTTTTTTTTCCCTGCGGACACTCCCTGTATAGACAGGCAAGGATAAATCCCATCTACTCAACAAAGGGAGTGGAGTTTTTATGTGTATGGACCGTTTTTTTTTTTTTTTTTTTTTTTTTTTTTTTTAATCTTTCCCCGCCATTAAGGCAGCCATACTCTATCTTCCGTGAAGGTGCATGCTGCTATGTGTAACGTGTCATCCACACCAATGCCCAAACTGGCCTTCTCTTCCGAAAGTTGGTGATGGGATTTGCACGTGTGTGCAAGATGTTATGCGTACGTTCACACACACGGAACCTCGGTTTATATCGTCTCATTCGAAGGACTGTGTGGGAAAATGGAGTCAAACCAATGTTAACTCCGAGGGAAAAAATCCCCCCTGTACCGAAACGGCCCGGCGGAGATTCGAACCCGCAACCCCAAGATTATATACGAGTCCGGCACTCTACCTACCGCTGAGGTATTCTGGCCCCCTCTGGAAGGAAGATTGATTATAAAGATAACTGCCCATTCATCTCCCCCAAAAGTGAACGATGAAGCAGACGGGAAAACGCCGACGTCTACGTCACGTAAACAATGGGCCATCTAATTAATGACACCAGCTATGCATGGTGCCGACGACACAGGCGAAAGGAATCAAGACAAGAAGGGTACAGATGGCCAGGAAGGGGAGGAGTAGGGGAAGAGAGATGGGGCACAGGCATACGTGAGCCATTCTATCAAGTTGTCAAGTTAATCAAGAAACAGACCGAGTTGAAACAAAAAAAAAATGAGACAAGAGACAAAGGGATGGAGATGCTGGGGTGATTTGTATCCACGCGAAGACAAAGAGGTAAAGGAGAAAAGCGGAGAGAGAGAGAGAGAGAGAGAGTAGGAGAGAGAGAGAGAGAGAGAGAGAGGGGGAGAGGGGGGGGGGGGGGGGGGGGGGGAGGAGATGGGGTTAGAAAGGTTGGAGGAAGGAGAGGGAGGAGGAAGGAAGGACGAGGGAGGGGAGAGCAATGAACAAAACAAAGGAAAAAAAGAGAGAGAGAGAGAGAGAGAGAGAGAGAGAGGGAGAGGATGAGAATTGATGGGGTGAAAGGTTGGGGAAAAGGAGAGGGAGGAGAAAGGAAGGGCTAGGGTGGGGAGCAATGAACAAAACAAAAACAAAAAAAAGAGGGAGAGAGAGAGGGGGAGAGGGATGGGGGCAGGGAAAGGAGAGGGGGGAGGAGGGGTGGGGAGCATGAACAAAACAAAAAAAGGGGGGGGGGAGGGGGGGGGGGGGGGAGAGAGGAGAGAAGAGAGAGAGAGAGAGAGAGAGAGAGAGATTAAGAGATTAAAAACAAAACAAAGGCTCTGCAGAAAGGAAGTTTTGTGAAGGTTCGAGGAAAGAGAGATGGGCGGGGGAGAGGGGGAAGGAGGAGGAAGGGGGGGGGGGGAGGCGGGGGAGGTGAGAGGTTAAAAAAAAGGTCTGTCAAACATAAATGATATATGATATATCATTGGCAAATTCGCTCAGTTGATGGAATGCCCGATTTGAATTCCAAAGATCCTGAACTGCCAGGATGAACTAAAAACAAAAAACAAAAAAAAAAAAAACAAAAAAACGTGCAAAAAAAAATCATAAGGAAAAAGAGGTGCACACGAAATCATAATGTGTGAGAGGTAAATAAAGAAATTAACAAACGAACAAGCACACGCAACAGATGGTGAGTCGAGTACGTGCTGTAAGTCTGGGCTTGGCTTACTGTTCGCGCCCATTTCTTCTCATTGTTACCTGCAAATTCTGTACATCAAGTCTTACTGAAACCAAATTAATGCAACTGAAAAAAAAAAAAAAAAAAAAAAAAAAAAAAAAAAAAAAAAAAAAAAAAAAAAAAAAAAAAAAAAAAAAAAAAAACCTTTCCATTGCAGCCCGCCTATCGTCAGTGCAACCTTTGGCAAATCCTTCTCTACTAAGCAGAATAGTAACAAAAACAACAACAAAAATAATAATAAGAATGATGATGATGATGATGATGATGATGATGATGGCGACGACGACGACGACGACGACGAAGAAGAAGAAGAGGAAGAAACAAGAACAAGAAGAAGTGTAAGGTAAAGAAGAACAACAAGAACAACAACAACAACAACAACCACAACAACAACCACAGCGAGCTAAAATGGTAATGATTATGATGATGGTGATGACGATGATCGTGCTCAGTCCAGTCAGTAGATCTGTTTTGGTGTGGACAACACCACGTGACTGCACGTGCACGCCAGAGGACGGACTGGGACAGCCACATACAGGCACATCCTCACCACCACAACAAAAGCACGAACTGGGGAGGAACAGGTGGAGAGGCAACATTTATGTTAGGCAGCTCCTCCCTCCACACACACACACACACACACACACACACACACACACACACACACACACACACACACACACACACACACACAAGCACTCACGCACGCACGCACGCACGCGCGCGCGCGCGCGCACACACACACACACACACGCACGCACACACCGGAGGAAAAGAAAGGGGGAGAGAGATAGGCTGGTGGGAGTGGATCTGGAGTGGATCTGGAGGGGGGGGGGGGGGGGTGTTGGTCATTATTACCATTACAAGACTGAAAGCAGCATTGAGCTGATCTGCACCGTGGCGTTAGCTTGACACTCACCGAGAAGAATACTGTCATCTTCAGAACGACCTGCACGCTACCCACCTGAAGATCAGGGTCAGGAGAATGGCGTCGTCCACTCCCCCAGACCTCCCCCGCCCCCCCAGACCTTCCCCCCCCGCCCCCCACAGATGGACAGTGCTGTGTGTCGTGTTCACGCTTCCTTCTGACACCCCTATTCTTCTCTCCCCCCACACCCACCCCCTTCCCTCCACTCTCCCACATCTATCATCCCTCCCTCCTCTCCTCCCACACTAAGTCTTCATCACACACTGCCATTCTTGCGCTTCCCTCCAACCCCCACAAATCCCAGTAATCCTCTCCCGACCTAACTTTCCTACTGGCCAGATGACGGTTTCCCACCTTGTTTTTCCTCTCTCTCTCTCATCCCTCTCTCAACCCCTGTTTTCCTCTCTCTCCTCTCTCTCTGATCTTTTTCCTCTCTCTCATCTCTGAGTCAAACTCTTAAATAAGTTGATCATGTGTTCGCCTCT
>JADBJO010000866.1:85000-95000 GCA_016801955.1 Conus betulinus
GCAGTGAGTAGTTTTCAACTGGAATGGCACTAAACAAATACTGACTATATGATAAGGAGTTTGCACAGAAGATAGAACACAGACAAAAATATCACACTCCTCGTAGATCTCGCTCCCATGTAATGCTGCAGTCAATTTGATCACAAACAGTCGACAATACCACCACAAATGTACACTATGCTATCACCACTGTAGGAAACACAATCACAGTGTGGTCAAGCTGTTATTTGGCAATGCTTTGACAGTACCGAAATTAATCTATCGGAGAAAACATCACTGCTGCTGTTGTTGTTGATTTTGTGTACCTCATTCGCAGGCGGATATTGAAACAAACTTAAAAACAGAAATTATTAAGCCGACGAACGAAACAAACTTAAGAGAAAATTACTAAGTTAGTATGCTGCAGAAGGATAGCATTTTTTTTCTTTTTTTTTTCTCAGTTTGTATGTTTTTCGTTTGGCTTAGTAATTCTTTCTTTAAGTTTACAAATCTCATTTTTAAAAAAAATAACAAAAATAACAAAAGGGTTTCTTTTAACGTTCACAAAAACCAAAAAATGTTGTGGGCAACTACAGGTCTTCGACATCCCTGTCAGTTACCGAAGCAGATAGAGACAGAAGAACGGTCAGCGCGTGTGCAGGTAGAAAGCCACGTTTCTGTTGCGGCTTTCAAGCTTCCATGAGCGACTCGCAGCCGACCACGCCACACTTGGTGACGGACATCGGAGTTGCTATTGAAGCGATAGTAAGACAGGAAAACAAGAAGCACGTTAAGCACGCATTCGTATTAGTGAGTCACAAATACAAAGTGACTTGAAGCAGTCACAACAGGTCTGTACTTGACCAAGGCACCGTGCCTTGCCCACAACTAAACTTACACGCAGGCGATTTCTTTATATACCCACTGTGTTGGTCTCAGTCATAGTCGGCTGGTGTTTCCCTACGTAGCTCCTACGCAGCGGGTTGTGGGAGGGAAATAATCAAACATTGTTCACAATTTCTTTCAATGCGATTTCGAAGCGTGTGCTAACAAATTCAGGTGTGCCGCGTAACATTCATTCCATACAACTGTTTAGTTCAATACTACCTTAGAAGACTATCAAATGTATATTTCAGTTAGTATTTTCAGACCTAAGACCTATAAATAGTAACTTCAAAAGTTGCCTCCCCTCGCTGTGAACCTGAAGTGGTCTATTTTTCGGATAATTATCTCCCATTATACGTTCAACGATCAGGCTACTGTCAGTCTGTAAGATAATTGTATATCCGATATTATGCAGCAGAAGACATATTCTAAATTTGAAATCGTTTGAGTAATTTCCAGTTGTTCCTCGTGTATCTTCAGAAATCCTTCACTGTCGGTGAATCGAAAACGATCACAAACGGACCGCCTCTCTTCTAGCGAAGAATCCACCTGGAAAATTTCAGGCAGCTGGACAGAAAACTAAACTACAGTCAAGTAAGCAATCTACTGCTGTTGTTTATCTCCCCCCCCCCCCCCCCCCCCCCCCCCCCCCCCCCCCCAAGTCAATTCTAACCCACCTTGAAAAAGTAACAACACACAACAGAGGCAATGCACTCACGAACCTCGACACTGTAAAACTGCTTAAAAAAAAAAAAAAAAAAAAAAAAAAAAAAGGATAAACGAAACCTGGCAACCTTCACGACCGTTGCAAAATGTTCAGAAGAAAAGTGTTCTTCTTTATCATGAAAATGACAAACTGAGAGGGAAAAAAAAAAAAGGAAGGGGAAAATCGATGTATTACTTGAGACCACGCACGACGGCGACGACGAAGAAAAGGAACGCGGACAACAATCCAGAGCAGGACCAACGTGGCAGGTTTCGAAGCTGCTGTGTGCACGAAACGTTCGACAGATAAGAGCAACAAAATAACATTTAAAAAAAAACTTCTGTTTGTTTAAAACAAAAAATCACTAGAAACAAATGAGAAAATCTAAGAAACTCTTACTGTTGTTGTTGTTTGTTCTTGTTTTGTTTTGTTTTGTTTTTTTCCCTCCGGAAAAAAATGATCCAGACAAACACAAATAAAACTTGAACACACTGAGACAGCCTATCGCACAGGGGAGAGAAAAGACAGTCACGTCAGGAAAATTATTCATGAACGTCATCTCAAGAAAAAGAAAGAAAAACAAGTTCTACAGAAAAGAAAGAAACTGGAAAAATTCCTCTCTCAAAAATTGTCTTGGTGGAAGACCTGATCCCAACATTCACACCCTTTCCCTGCACGCTAACCACTCTAAACAGGCCGGTGAACCATCCCAAACTGTTCTCCACCAGGCTGTTCCCTGGGACAGTCTGAAATAGACCATATTGTCACCGCCTCCTCCTTCCCTCCACTCTCAATCCAGCAGACAGTGGACAACATGGGAAGCCAGCAGCTCTCCGTTCCTGCCTACTTCTGTGGCAACAGTACTACTGACCACTCATACCATAAGTACTGACCACTCATACCATCCAAAACAAGCTTATCGTTAGCTTTGACAGAACACACAAAAAGCATGTTCGCCGCTTGAAATCGAGGTTTGATAACTAATAGACCCAACATTAAGGAGTGCTGACACCACCTCAAACAGGGCTGTCACTGACTTTCGACAAAAATTCGACAAGGTCCGCACACTACCCAAAAGAAGATGTTCATTAACGTTGATTCAAACTGAATATATGGACGTTGCGTTCACATGGCACACATACTCACACACAACTTTGACGAAGGAGACCAATGGGCTGGGAAGGGGTGGGGTAGGGGTGGGGGGAAACCTGATATTGTGTGGAATACAGGGGGGAGGAGGAAGAGGGCAGAAAGAAAGAAAACATTACCAAGGAGATTGTCAGTTAAAAGCCATGACAAATTGTTGGTCATTTCAGTGATATGCTTATGCAGTTTTGTTTCTAAATATCATGATGCTTACTGTACTAAACATAACTCTAAAACAAGCAAAATGATTACTACAAAAAAAAAAAAAAAAAAAAAAAAAAAAAAGGAAAAAGGGAGAAGCAGCAGCAGAAGAAAAAGATGATGAAGAAAAAAAAATTAAAAAAAAAGAAGAAGTGTTGGTGCAGAAGTATATAATGATGACAAAAATACTGGAAAAAAAACATAAATGAAAATAAACAAACACAACAGCAACAACAACAAAATGGGAAAAAAAAAAAGACACAAGTGGAATGGGAGTGGGGAGATCAAAGACGATGGGAAGCACAGGGGTGGGAAGGGTAGGGCAGGACTGGGGAAGTACAAAGCTGGGTGGGTACCAGCAGAGGGGAAATGGGGAAGAGTGGGGTACCCCTACTTATGAGGCAAATATGGGGTGGAATGGGGGGGGGGGGGGGGGGGGGGGGTGGAGGTGAAGGGGCACAGAAGGAAAGGGAACCTAACATCTCTCTATATTCTCTCACACACACACACACACACACACACACACACATGAATTACACAAGATACACACAATGACCGTTTCTTCTTTTTATTTCCTAATTTTTATTTACATCTATCTGTAATTAAGTGAGGAATTGTACTGACCAAAAGAAATTCCTTCTTCTACATTTGAATGTGCATCAAAGGATTTGGTTTGACTAACACTTTCTTACTGTTCTTTTTAAGTGTCAGGTGGAATATACTAGAGTATTAATGGAATGTCGGGTTGAGGGGCTTAGTGAACATTGGAGGTTAAGAGTGAATCTGAAATCTCATTGAACAGGTCTCACCAACTTTCAAAATGGTTCTTTTCTATTTTTGCCATACTGTCAAAATAGAATGTAAAAAAAGGTAAGCAAATAAGCACATAATGAAATAGATCAACTGTTCCCTAACCAGGCTGTCCCCTGGGACACTCTGGAATAGCCCATATTGTCCCACCCCCTCCTGCTTCCCTTCATGCTCAACCCAGCCGACAGTGGACAGCCTGCGAAGCCAGCAGTTGATATCATCCCACCCTTCCTTCCACCTTCTCTTTTCGGAAAGAACACTGCAGAACACTGACACTGCCCACAAAAAAGCTTACAGTTAGCTTTGACACTACATGAAAATGCATGGGCACCACCTAAATCAAGTTTTTGATAACTGTAGACAAAACATTAAGGGGGGGGTACTGACACCACTTCAACCAGCGCTGTAACCAACTTTCCACAAAATTCTATGAGGTTCAGGCGCTACCCAAAAGAAGGCTGTCATGAACTTTGTAGTCAGACAGTATGTGGATGTTTCAAGCACACAACACATATACTCACTCACATTTTTGACAAAGGGGGTGAAGAGTGTGGAAGTGGGGATGAAAGGGGGAGGGGGAGGAAAGCCTGATGGTGTGTGGGATACAGGGAAGAGGGGGAGAGCCAAAAGAAAGAAAACATAACAAGGACATTATCACTGAAATGGAATGATAAACTGTTAGTCCATTTCAGTGCTATTCAATGCAGATTAAGACATAACAAGGGCAGTATCATCAAAATGGAATGATACATTGTCCATTTCTGCGCTATTCAATGCAGCTTTCTTTCTTTTTTTTTCCCTTTTTTTTTCCACAAATACCATGGTGCTGACTATACCAACCATTAGTCTCAGAGAAGCAAAATGACATCTGTCCTCGCGTTTCTTCTTCTTTCTTCTTCTTCTGCGTATGCTGGCTGATATTCCTGCGGACACTCCCTGTATAGACAGGCACAGATTATCCCATCTACCCAACAAAGGGAGTGGAGTTTTGACCGTTTTCCGTCCCGCTAAGGCAGCCATACCTTAACTTTGGGGGGAAAGTCTTTGCTTTTAATATATGTTTATCTGCCTAACTGATGTTTTAAAAAAAAAGAAACAGCAGCAGCAGAAGAAGAAGATATGAGAAAAGGTAGGGATGGTGGGTGGGGAGGGGAATAATAAAGACCAAAACATTCAAAGAAAAAAACAAACACACATGAGAAAACAGAAACAAAACAGGAAAAAGGAGCAGGGGAAAGGGTGGGGAACAGCAAAGAAGAGGAGAAGCCAGAACAAAACTATTGGTGGGTGCAAACAGGAGAAAGTGGCAGAGATGTAGGGGAGAGGGGGGTGGGGGTGGGTGGGGGCTGATTGTGAGGGAAAGTTAGAGGGAGGGGTGCAAAAGGACAGAAACCTAACAACTACATTATCATTATTTTGTTGCTGTTGAAGGGTTTGGGGGGGGGGGGGGGGGGGGGGGGGGGGGTCTATTTGGGATAATCAACAAGATTTCCTCAAAATAGTCATGATGGTCACCATGAATTATTCAAAATACACAAAGTGCCAATAATTTACTTTTCTTTTATTTATTCATGCCCCGTATTTGTTATTAAGTGACGAATCGTCATGACTGAAAGAAATTCCTTTACCAATAGTTAAACTGACTTCATTTACATTTCGACGTGTATCAAAGATTTCATTTTACTGACTTTGTTTTACTATTCTCTAAAGTGTCAGGTGGAACACAAGAGTAATTAATTAAATGTAGGTTGAGGGGCTTAGTAAACACAGGTGGATAAGGGGAAATGTCATATCTGCTTGCACAGTTCTTACCAAATTTCACAATCATTTGTTTTCTGTTTTCATCATATTGTCAAAACTGAATGCGATATCAGCTAGATAAACATGGCAGTAAGTATATAAATACATACACTGATAGATAAATCAAGAAATAAAAATGGTGATGGAGGGTGAGGGGGTGTATAAATATGAACATACATCTTATTTCATTCACATTTCACTAAAACTGTATCACATTGTCTAAAGCAAACTAAAGTTCCATTTGCATGTAGCTGTCTTATATTGTACACCAGGGGAAGAAAAAAAAAAAAAAAAAAAAACAACAAAATAAAACACACACACACACATATACACACACACACACACACACATATATATATATATATATATATATATATATATATATATATATTTGAGGGAAATTATGGTAAGGTAAGGTAATGTTGTTTATAGCCCAGCCAACCACGAAGGGCCATATCAGGGCTGTCACTGCATTGAAATCAACTCACAAGTCATTCATTCATACAACTCTTTTAAACATATTTTCTAAAAACCCACCTGAAATTTTTGTTCAAAATCTTTCCACTATAATATCTCCGATCCGATGAAAAAATGCTGATCTCCTTAAAGAACTCAAAGATCACATCAGGTGGAACATCTCTGAGCAAGGTGTTCATGGAATCTGCTGTAAAGTGTTTGTGTCTCACATCATGCAAAGTGGGTGAGGCTTGTGATGATTGTGGATCCAACGCAGGAAAATACAGACTGAACCAATCAGCTATCATAAACTGCCTTATTTACATTAGCAAAGACAAGCAGACAGTGCCTGAGAGGACACAGAAGAAAAGACTGTATGCATCATGCCAAACTAAATGCAACTAATCATAAGCCTTGCAAACCAGTGAATGAACTGTACAAGGTTCATAGGAAATGGGAATATCGTAAGGTTTCAACCCAAAACAAATCTGACACAATCTAATAGTAATATCATTCTCATCCTGTTTGACTTTGTGTCAACTATGTGCAAGTCAGACCTACAACATTCTTGTTCAGGATGGCTGGGAGTTCAGTCTTTTGCAGCAATTTCTCAACAGCGTTTTTCTTGATATGATATACAGTCAGCCTCAGTGAAAAACTGGGACGGATAAAACAACATGTAAAAAGAATGCAAATCAACAACCGAGAGCCCACACTTAAAATCAGCAAGTGAAAGACTAGCACTGTGTTTATAAAACAACACAGAAAATACATGTAAATCATCAACTGAGAGCCTACACTTGAAACGGTCAGTGAAATACTAGCACTATACTAACAAAACAGTATGGAAAGCAAATGGAAATCATCACCCAACTGATAGCCCACACATGACATGGTTAGGTGAGAGACTAGCACCAGATTAATCAAGCAATATGAAAAAAACAAACAGAAATCATCAACTGACGGCCCGCGTTTGAAGTGGCTAAGTGAAAGACTACCACAGTATTAACACAACACCATAGAAAATAAATGGATATCATCAACTGAGAGCCCACACTTGAAGTGGCTAAGCCAAAGGCAAGGACTGTATTGAGAACAATATGGAAAACATCAACTGAGTGCCGGGACTGCCCACAACTGAAGAGGTCAAGTGAAAGACTAGCTATGTATGCATAAAACAATACAGACAACAAATGGAAGTCATCAACTGAGAGTCAACACTGGAACTGGATAAATTATACTATCAAATAACTATCATTACTATCAGTAGCAGAACAAACAGTTATGCTTCTTCTTCTTCTTCTGCGTACGCAGGCTGATACTCCTGTGGACACCCCCTGTATAGAAAGGCAAGGGTTAATCCCATCTACCCAACACAGGGGAGTGGAGTTTTGTGTGTATGACCATTTTTTATCCCGCCATTAAGGCACCCATACTCCAACTTCGGGGAAGGTGCATGCTATATGTAACATGTCACCATACCAACGGCCAAACTGGCCTTCTCTTCTGAAAGTTGGTGATGGGATTTTACGTGTGTGCAAGATGTTATGCGTGCGTTCATACATGGAACCTCAGTTAATAGTCTCATTTGAAGGACTGTACGTGAAATGGAGTCAGAACCAATATTAACTCTGAGGGAAAAAATCCCCCTGTACCAAAACGGCCCAGTGCAGATTTGAACCCGCAACCCCAAGATTATGAGTCCGGCGCTCTACCACTGAGCTATTCCGGCCCCCAACAGTTATGAACAAGTGCAAATTGTATAAATTGATTAAAAACAGTTTCCGTCAACACAGCCATCAAAAATACAGACTTAAAACAATAAGAAGCCTAACTAGTAACACACATACTTTGATGGAATTCCTCTGCTCCTACGAGATGCGACTAATACAAGATAACTCAGAGCTGAACCAAGCCAAGCCCAGACTGAGGTGATAGCACTAAAGCGGACTACATCAAAGACACTAAAATCATGGGAAACAGAGAAACCAATGTTAAGAAAAAAAATCATTGTATATATATATATATATATATATATATATATATATATAACGCTGAACAATCAAGTAGTGGGGGAAAACAAGTGCAGGTTAACAAATATATATATATACCAATTCATTCCGAGATTTATGCAGATGAGTAAGTAGGAAACAGACGACATAGCTGGCGCAAAACGATACATGTTCTCGGCGCAAAACAACAAGCAACAAAGAGCATGGGGGCATAGCTCTGAATATTTAACAAATCATGGCATGTAACAATTCTGAGAGGTGCAGATCAATTTACCTGTGGCCTTTAAATAGCCAGCTACTCGACTGCAAAGACAGCAGCTGAAGGTAACACGTAAATCAGCTTTTAAGGCGTTGTTTGCCTAATGTCTGTGTAAACCCAAAAATGAACACTACACATTCCTTGCCATTGTGTCACGCACCACACTGCAGAATGCTGCCAATTAAAGAGCTCGACGCAAGCTTTCCCATCACCCTAAATGGAGTTTATGGATCAAAATAGTTATTTAGTAAATCAAGGGTAAAGCGTTTTATGAAGAGCAGCTTAAACATGTTTTTATCAGAAAAATGTAAGCATTAAAAACCTAAAAAAAAAAAAAAAAAAAAAGCATGACCAGATTCTAATGCCACCGCTTAAAAGCTAGTTTAAGGACAAATACTCTGATGTGCAACATGTATGATTTTCTGATTTGGATGAGCAATAATTTGTTCATGAATATCCTACACAAGCACACCCTGACAAAACGAGTCAATCATGTTAGCAACTGATGAACTTGAGTCAGCTGCTCTCCAACAATGGAAATAAACTTAAAAATCATTACTGAAATTTGAATTGTTATTGAAACACCAAAATTAATATTCTACAAATATGTATGCATGTATGTACGTATGTATTAATAAACAAAAGTGTATATATGTATGTATTATGTACATAGGGAAAATAAACGGAAACCATCAAATAACAGCCCACACTTAAAGTGGCAAAGTGAAAGACTTGGCACTGGATTCATAGAACAGCAAGGAAAATGTATGGAAATCATCAAACTTTGAGTGCCCTAAACTGACATGGCTGAGTGAGGCTATCGGGTGACTACTATCAGTAGCAGCTCCAATTGTTATGGAGGGCACATCATGTTAGCAGATTAAAGCAGATCAAGGAGGCCATCATAAACACAGGACTATTATAATAAGGAGCATATGTTTGTGGCACAAAGTGTCGCAACTGCACCAAGTGTCGCAGTGCGACACTTTGTGTTTATTTTTTACTCCCCCTCCCCAGTACAAAGTGTCGCACAGCACAAAATTTGACTTGCGACATGTTGATCAGCCTTACCAGCAGAAAGTGTCACCAGCACAAAGTGTCGCAATGGCGCTATATCTGTACATGTATTGGGTGAGCAAGTGAGTGATGGCTGGTGAAGTGAGATACAGTGAAGCTAACACACACACACAGAACAGACAGATCAAGAGGCAGAGACAGGACAAAGACAGAGGTTCTTTCATCCGAAATCTATGATTGATAGGAAATAACTCTCAATCTGTTGCAAAATGCATATGCATATGCAAGAATAATTGTCTGGCTATGACCTGTACTGATCCACCTGGTTACATAAGCTGCTGGTCCAATGAAATTCATCACTGTTTGACCATGCCCCCAAGAAGAAAGCCATACTGATTTTCTGATTGATCCGTAACTTTTTGTGCATATGAGTGTGAGTACGGGTTAATGAAACAACAGGTACTGCAATTTACACAATTGCAGTACCTGTGTGAGAAACATCTGGTACACTGATGATGCCACTCTTAAAGTGCTAGAGTTCCGTGTGACCTACGTTTTTTGCACGGTTTCACTAGGGACTCTGGATCTTTCCAGTTAAACACATTTGTAGCATACGGACAGAGGAGGAGAGAGTGTGTGTGTGGGGAAGAGGGGGGATGTATGTTTCTTGTAATTGGACAATATTTTAATTGCAACCACATGTATCTCATGGGTGACAAAATTTGTGGG
>JADBJO010000866.1:100000-127500 GCA_016801955.1 Conus betulinus
TTTATATCTCTCAATCAATCCTTCATCAACATCCCCACTCCACCCTCAACAAACACATACTCCCTCCTCCAACCACCCAAAATTTCCCCCCACCCCCACCCCCCACGGTCCCCTCCGATTCCTAATCAAGCGATCAATGTGTCAATACAAAGATTGACATACGAGGGGGGCTGGGCTGCCAAGTGTCTGTATAATCCTGTTGTATCTTTCTTGGCCGTCGGGCATGCTGGCCCGAGTTTCTCTCTCCCGCTTGCCTCTGTGTCGTGTCACTCAGTTCTTCAGCCATCTGCTGCGCTTCAGTTCGCTAAGTGTCGTTTTACATCATGCCAGTTTGCACACCATTACAACTGGCACTTGATCACATCAGTTCGTTTTACATCAGCTATTCTCTCTCTTTTTTTTTTTTTTTTTCTCCCGGTCGCATTAAAAGTCCGTGTGTGCGCCGGCCTGCGCATGCGCGCGCGAGAGCGCGAGAGAGAGAGAGAGAGAGTGTGTGTGTGTGTGTGTGTGTGTGTGTGAGAGAGAGAGAGAGAGAGAGAGAGAGAGAGAGAGAGAGGGGGGGAACAGACAGACAGACAGGCAGACTGTGTGTGTGTGTGTGTGTGTGTGTGTGTGTGTGTGTGTGTGTGTGAGAGAGAGAGAGAGAGAGAGAGAGAGAGAGAGAGAGAGAGAGAGAGACTGTATGTGCGCGCGCGCGCCCTCCTTTCCCTTCCTCTTTTAATGATTATCAATAAAAATGCATTCGTCTTACCACGTACGCATCCATATTCGTGCCTTGATCCCCTCCAGTTTTGCTTACAAAGCCCCTCAGGGACATTGCTGACGTTATTTTTACCCCCACTCACAGCAATTTCCTCCACTTTACACGTCTTTCCTTCGTGTTCTTGTCATCGATTTCTCCTCCGCTTTCGGCAGTGTACAAACTCATACCTAAATTAAGATGTCGATCCTAAATTTACGATATGGATGATCAATTTTCCACTTTACAGAACACCATCTATTTCCAATCTGCCATCTCATCTCAACGCTCTGCCTGTATTGGGCACCGGTACCTGCAAGCACAGTCTGTCTCCAGCTCTTTTTGCTTTGTACTGTAAAGACGCGAACAAAACTCCCCTGTCAACAACACTGATATTCTGCCGATTCTGCCATTGAAGATCTCTCCAGCTCTGACCCTTTTTTTTTTTTATTTTGATGAAACAAATAAAGTTCTATTTATGGCGGTCTAGACACAAAACTTTCTTCGATTCATTTTCTATAAAAGTAAACAAAATTGTTAGTTTCCGTAAGAAGCCATCACCTGTACCAAATGTCATAACGGATGGCCAGAAGGCCAAATTGTTTACAGGGTCGACGATTTTTTTTTTTTTTTTTTTTTTTTTTTTTTGCTTTATCTAGACACAGTTTTAGACGACGATACACTGGGTTTTGACAATAAAGTTGACAGTAAGTACACACACAGAAAATGTCAAATCAAAGAATCTTTTATCCACAGATACTAAGAAACACTGGGAGTCATTAAAACATTTTGCAAACCTATAACCGTTGTAGCATTGTATCTTTGTTCAGTTTTACCAATATGCTGGCTGGTATACCAGTCTGAGTGTACAAAAAAGCAAGCATTTTCGAGTGGTGTGGTGAATGTGTGCATGGCAAGGCACGGCAAGACAAGCTGGTTTGCGAGAGCTGTCACGTGAAACGAATTATACCAAAGGCAGGGCCGATCGCGCTGTCACGTTTTAGCCAAACACTATACTCTTTTACCACCAGGACGCCGCTCATAGGACAATGAAAGTTAAAGCAAGAACAAAGAACATTTTTATTCGGAGATCAGTTAATTTCTTTAAACACTTTTTTTTTTTTTCTCCTTTGAACCATATTGTGAATACCGGTGTGTCACGCTGTTGTGTGTGTGTGTGTGCGCAGACCACGTTTGCATGTGTGTGTGTGGGGGGGGGGGGGGGGGGGGGGGGGGGGGTGAATGAGTTGTGTAGGGTAGGCGTGCACCGAAATGTTTGAGTTTTATATGTGTACGTAACGGGGATAGTGGTTCCTATATTCATGTTATTATTTTATTTGACTTTCTTTTTTTAGCTTTGATTTTTACTTTTAAAAATAGTGAGACAGACTTTTCTTGGTGGTACTACGATTATAAGAAACGTACATAAATTCAAAACGTTGTTAAATGCTTAATCATTTATGCATTAAAATATATAATTATTACTCACATTGCATCGTCTCTTCTGTCCATGTTTGCCTTTGAGACAGCTGTTGCAACCGACACTATTCTCTACTTTTTTATGTCCCACTCCGCAGGCAAACAAGAATACACACACACATGTGCGCGCGCGAGCACACACACACACACACGCTCACACATCTCGTGGCTGTTCACGAGTTCAGCCTTCCACACCTTTCAAACTACATACGTATCACATTCCTCAGCTTCACTACGGTTATTTCAGTTACGCATAACAAACCAGAAAGTATACAGATGTTTGCTTGATTTAAGTGAGCAATGGGGGACCAAAAAAATCGTGTGGGCAATTCCGATCATCAGCGTCACAGTGTGCTACTAGCCCAAGCAGACACAAGCGTTCACAACTAGGCGACAGACGAGGGGATTAACAGGACGTATGTTAGCAAGCCACTCACCATGCGTGACTTCTATTGGTTAGATACTCTGCTGTTAGCAAGCCACGAATACACTGTGACTTCTGACAACTTACAACTGTTCAGCTAACGACCAAGGCACCTTGCCTTGCTCACAACTAAGCATACTTAGAAGAGATTTCTTTATATACCCCCACTTTTGGGCTCCGTCGTAATCCAATGGTGTTCACCTAAATGGTAGAAGAATAAACAAAAAAAAATATAAACATTTTATTCTTGCGACGCAAGACATGTAAAATATTACAGTGTGATTAATTTGCACTGTTCGCATAAAATCGTATAGCACAATATTTTTTTAAGACGAATATTAACCATGGAATACTTGGATTTCTCCGTTTCATACCTTTCACTCTATGAACGGTAACTCTCAAACTCACTGTGAACCAGAGGGTTCAATCAACTCCCACTTCCCCTCGGCCGCCCCCTTCCCTACTTTACAGGACTGATAATAATTTGTCCCATACTGGTGCACAACAACACTTCTGCTTAAATCGCACTACAAAGCAGGAAAGTTGCTTTCCCACAACTATGTGATCTTCAGACAGCACAAAATCAACAGACACCGAAAATGCAAACACCCGAGGTTACAGTCAGCAGTCATGCTGCAGTCTGTCTCAATCTAATAATCTCCCTTTATCAATAGAATCAGTCTGTTGGCTGCGGGACAGTCGGAACCTAAGGTTGGCAAAGCCACGTCACCGCACTGAAAGGATGACAAATTATGCGTCACAAACTAAAAAGTCTGTAAACGTAAACTGGTTGGGCTATATCAAGCTGATTTTCATGCCCGTTTCTTCAGAACTTCTTCACCGCCAGTGAACCGAAAACGATCAAAACCTGAGTACCTATGTTTTCCGACCAAGATTCCATGTCGACGGCTTGAGCAAGCTGGAAAAAAAAAAAACCAAAAAAAAAACAAAAAAAAAACGACAGTTTCAAAATGCCCTGATGAAAGCTTTCGATGTGCGACAAGAAAATGACAAACTGAAAAAAAAAATCAAGTCATGATAGTGACTGTCCACAGAAGAAGAAGAAAAAGACGAAACGACTGAATATCATCCGGAGGAATCCCAAACGAGACAGAAATTCGAAGCATGTCTTGCAAACAGAACATTTTGACAGGTAAGGCAACAGCTTTAAGATTTCTGGTGACTAGAGAAACAACACATCCACTTCAAAGAGAAGAAGAAGTCGAAAGGTTTCTTCATATTTTTCCCCAGGAAAAAAAAAAATCTGGATCAATACACACAGAGCCTGAACTATTCGAGGCCAATCCATTCCACTGGGGAGAAAGAA
This sequence comes from Conus betulinus, assembly GCA_016801955.1. NCBI lineage: Eukaryota > Metazoa > Mollusca > Gastropoda > Neogastropoda > Conidae > Conus > Conus betulinus. Next base: position 103,970 of record JADBJO010000866.1, read on the forward strand.
AAGGCGCGTCAGACACATTTCTTGCGAACACCCTATAAACAAACACAAAACTGGAACACCCTCTCATGACAAACGAACAAAACATTCGACACCCTCTCATGTCAAATGAACAAAACATTCGAACACCTTCTCATGACAAACGAATATAACATTCGAACACCCTCTCATGACAAACGAACAAAACATTCGAACACCCTCTCATGTCAAACGAACAAAACATTCGAACACCCTCTCACGTCAAACGAACAAAACATTCGAACACACTCTCATGACAAACGAACATAACATTCGAACACCCTCTCATGACAAACGAACAAAACATTCGAACACCCCTCATGACAAACGAACAAAACATTCGAACACCCTCATGACAAACGAACAAAACATTCGAACACCCTCTCATGTCAAACGAACAAAAAAATATAACATCCTCTCATGACAAACGAACAAAAAATTCTAACACCCTCTCATGACAAACGAACAAAAAAATTCTATCTGAAAAAAAAAAAAGAGGAAAAAGGCTTTAAAAAATCCATTCCAACATTCACACCCTTTCCCCCTCAAGCCCATCATTGAAAAATCCTTTCCTCCAAATTGCCATGGTAGAGGATCGACCGAACATTTACACCCTCTTCCCCCGGGGAGCCTAACACTAACGAAAAAGAAAGAAGAAAACAAAAATCCTCCTCCAATCGTCACGGTGTGAGATCTGACCCAACACTTAATCCTTTTGCCTCGGAGTCCTCTACTGAAAAAGGTCCCCTTCCCAAATCGTCACGGTGGTAGATCCTACCAAACGCTGAATCGTGTTGCCCTCAAGCAGCCAACCTACCATCCACAGGCCGGTGTTCAAGTCTTAACCACCCGCTGCCCAGGTTGTCCCCTGGGACAATCTAGTCTATCCCATCTCGTGCCCCCCCCCCCCCCCCCCCCTCTTCTCTTCCTTCCTCCACCCACTCCAGCGGCCTAGGGTGTGTAGTAAGCAGCTGCTATCGTCTCTACCTCTTTCTCTCCTCCACTCCCTTCTTTTGACCAAATACTTAAAAGACCACACACTGCCCCAAAATGTGTTTGTGTTTTATTTTCGACATAACACTACAGAGCGCATGCAACACCCAAAATAAGTCAGCTCTGTGTTTTGACAGACTACAGGGGCACAGACACCACCTAAAGTATGCTGTTAACTGTTAACAGACTGCAAAAGAACACATACTTTGTTGTTAACTGTTGACAGGCTAGAGACCACACACACATACCCCTATATACGTTTGTTGTGAACTGTTGAAAGAACACTAAAGAAACACACACACCATCAAACATAAGTTTGTCGTTATCATTTGACAGAACACTTAGAACCCACACACTGGTGGAAATACACCACTAAAAATGGCTTGGTCATTTACTTTCAACAGGACACTTAGGAGCATACACTGCTGTAGATAAGCTTGTCGCTAACATCTGATACAATATTTAAGAACCCACATACCCCTGCATATAAGTTTGTCGTTAACATTTGACAGAACACCTGGGAGCCCCCACACACCCATGAAAACAAGTTGGCCATTAACATTTGATAAAACATTTGGGAGTCTATGCAACACTTAAAGAAGTTTGTTGTTAACATTTGATACCACACACAGAAGCTTGCCTACTGCTGAAAACAAGTTTGTCATCAACATTTGCTGGAACTCTCAGCAGACCACTCAGTGCTGAAAATCAGTTTCTCATTAACATTTGATAGAACACACAGGAGCCCACACTGATAAAGTAAGTTTGTTGCTAACATTGGATACGACACTATGCAGCCCACACACTGCTGAAAATGTTTGTCGTAAAATTTGATACATTATGCAACCCATATACTGCTGAAAATAAGTTTGTTGCTAACACTGGATATTACATTATGCAGCCCATACACTGCAAAAAATGTTTCTTGTTAACATTTAATACATAATCAGCCCACACACTGCTGAAAATAAGCTTGTTGTTAAAATTTAATACATTATACAGAGCACACACTGCTGAAAATAAGACTGTCATTAACAATGGATGCATTATGCAGCCCATACACTGTTGAAAATATGTTTGTCGTTAACATTTCATGCAACACTATGCAGCCCACACACTGCTGAAAATAAGCTTGTTGCTAGCATTTGATATAACACTATACACTATGCCCACACACTGCTGAAAATAAGTTTGTAGTTAGCATTTGACAGCCCACACATTGCTGAAAATAACACTATGCAGCCCCCACACTGCTGAAAATAAGCTTGTTGCTAACATTTGATACAACACTATGCAGCCCAAACACTGTTGAAAATGAGTTTGTTGTTAACATTTGACACAACACAATGCTACCCACACACACTGCTGAAAATATGTTTGTCATTAACATTTGATACAAATCTATGTGGCCCACAACTGCTGAAAGAAGGGAAAAAAAAAAACAAAAAACCTTTGTCGTAAATATTTGATACAACACATAGGAGCCCACACACTGCAGAAAATATCTTTGTCATAAACACATGATAGTACACTTTGGAGCCCACACACTGCTGAAAATAAGTTTGTTATTAACATTTAATACAATACATAGGAACTCACACACTGCTGAAAATAAGGTTGTCATTAACATTTGATACAACAATGAGCACCCCACACACTGCTGAAAATAAATTTATCGTTAACATTTGATACAACACATAGGAGCTCACACACTGCTGTGAATAAGGTTGTCATCAACATTTGAAACGACATTGAGCAGCCACACACTGCTAAAAAATACGGTGGTCGATAAAATTCAATACAAAACTGCTGCATGAAAGTTTGTCATTGTTCGATCGAACACAAAGAAGCCAACAACCCAATGAAAACAAGTTTGTCGTTAACATTTAATAAAACACTAAGGAGCCCACACATCACGAAAATAAGTTTGTCGTTAACATTTGATAGAACACATAGAAGCCCGCACTTTACTGTAGGTAAGTTGGTCGTAAACATCTGATAGAACACATAGGTGCTCCAGATTGCTGTGAATAAGTTTTTCATTAACAGTTGATGCAACGGTCAGGAACCTACACACCGCTGGAAATACGTTTGTCGTTAACTTTTGATTGAACATTCAGAAACCCATACACAGCTGAAAATAAGTTAGTCATTAATATTGGATGAAACGCTTTGGAATCCACACACCGCTGGAAATAAGTTTGTCGTTAACTTTTGATTGAACATTCAGAAACCCATACACAGCTGAAATAAGTTAGTCATTAATATTGGATGAAACGCTTTGGAATCCACACACCGCTGGAAATAAGTTTGTCGTTAACTTTTGATTGAACATTCAGAAACCCATACACAGCTGAAAATAAGTTTGTCGTTAACTTTTGATTGAACATTCAGAAACCCATACACAGCTGGAAATAAGTTTGTCGTTAACTTTTGATTGAACATTCAGAAACCCATACACAGCTGGAAATACGTTTGTCGTTAACTTTTGATTGAACATTCAGAAACCCATACACAGCTGCTGAAAATAAGTTTGTCGTTAACTTTTGATGAAACATTCAGAAACCCATACACAGCTGAAAATAAGTTTGTCGTTAACTTTTGATTGAACCATCAGAAACCCATACACAGCTGAAAATAAGTTTGTCGTTAACTTTTGATTGAACATTCAGAAACCCATACACCGCTGAAAATAAGTTTGTCGTTAACTTTTGATAGAACATTCAGAAACCCATACACAGCTGAAAAAATAAGTCAGTCATTAATACTGGATAAAAGGCTTTGGAATCCACACACTGCTGAAAATAAGTTTGTCGTTAACTTTTTGATGAACATTCAGAAACCCATACACAGCTGAAAAAATAAGTTTGTCGTTAACTTTTGATTGAACATTCAGAAACCCATACACAGCTGAAAATAAGTTAGTCATTAATATTGGATGAAACGCTTTGGAATCCACACACCGCTGCTGGAAATAAGTTTGTCGTTAACTTTGATTGAACATTCAGAAACCCATACACAGCTGAAAATAAGTTAGTCATTAATACTGGATGAAACGCTTTGGAATCCACACACCGCTGGAAATAAGTTTGTCGTTAACTTTTGATAGAACATTCAGAAACCCATACACAGCTGAAAATAAGTTAGTCATTAATATTGGATGAAACGCTTTGGAATCCACACACCGCTGGAAATAAGTTTGTCGTTAACTTTTGATTGAACATTCAGAAACCCATACACAGCTGAAAATAAGTTAGTCATTAATATTGGATGAAACGCTTTGGAATCCACACACTGCTGAAAATAAGTTTGTCATGAACGTGTGATAGAACATGAAGAAACCTCCACACACTGTAAATACATTTGTTGTTAACACTGGATAGAACACAAAGGAGCCCACACAGCACTGAAAAATAAATTAGTCATTCACATATGTTACAATGCTGAAAAGCCAACATATGTCTGAAAATAAGTTGTGTCATAAACATTTGACAGAACACACAAGAAGCCCACTCACAGCTGAAAATAAATTTGTCATTACCATTTGTTGTGGAATGTTGAGCAAACCACATCCTGTTTAAAATCAAATCTGCTGTTAACATTTTTTTTTTTTTTAAGTTTGTCATTAACATCTGAAAGAACACTGAGCAGCCCACACTCTACTGAAAATATGCTTGCTATTAACACTTGACTGAACATGAAGGAGCACATACACTGACAAAAATCATTCAAGAGCTCAAACACAACCCAAAATAAGTTTGTCGTTAACTTTAGACAGAATACTTAAGAACACATGCATCACCGGTCAAAAGAAAGTTTAGTCATTAACTGGTGACAACACTAAGGAGCGCCAACACTGTGCAAAATAAGTTTGCCCTTACTTTTGGAAGAAAAGAAAACTCAGGAGGACACTCACCCCCGTATATGCTTGTCGTTTCATTTGACAGAACACTAAGCAGCACCAAAACTCCAAGTTTGTTGTCAATGTTTGAAATAAGCTTCATTACCTACCTATCTACACCTGTCTGGTATTTGTATAAGCATCTACCTACACATACACACACGCTCATCAACCTACAAAACACACACTCACTCACTCACACACACATGCGGATGCATGCACACGCACACGCACACACACAAACATACGCATGCATGCACGCACTCTTACATGCGCGAGCCCACACACACGCATGTGTGCATGCATGCACGCACACACACACACACACACACACACACACACACACACACACACACACATACAGAGGAGGTTCTGATGGAGGAGACAGCTGGTGATGCTGGGTAGTCTGAAGGTGTGAGGGTACAAAGGAAAGGAGGGAGGAATGGGGGTGGGGTGAGGTGGGGAAGGAAACATAACAAGGCTTTATCACAAAGTGCAATGACACACTGTTAGTCAAGTCTAGTGATGTTTGACAATGGTTTCCTCAAAGTTATAATGCTTATCAGAGTCACTGGTTCTTTGTTTTGATGTATCTATTCACCAATGAAATTGATATTCAGCTGAAAAATAAAACAGAGAAATGAAGGGATGAGGATGAAGAAGAGGACACATATATAGGCCAAAATAACTATTAGTTTTACCCATGCTCAGGTAAGATTTCCTTTCATTATTCCACAGCTGTACACAACACACTCTCGTTTCATGTCTTGTCCCATTACCACACACACACACACACACACACACACACACACACACACATTCCGTTTGCTCTCCTGGAATTGTTGATGCCGTGCATACATCAAAAATGAACAGAGAGCTGCGCTTCTAATTCAAAACAATGTAATGATTCATGTTTGTTGATTTGTTTGTTTTTCTTGGTAGTGAGGAACTGAGATAGTGGTGAAAAAGGGGGGGGGGGGGGGGAGATCTGGAGGAAGGGATGGATTAGATGTTTGGATAAAAGGGGAGGAGAGTGCAGAGAAAAAAAATTCATCTGTATTCATTTGGCTGCATGGGAATGGAAGTTAATAACTGAAACATCTGAGTCTGTGTGGGCTATATTAATGAAGAAATTTGTGTGTGTGTGTGTGTGTGTGTGGTGTGTGTGTGTGTGTGTGTGTGTGTGTGGTAAGTTCTCTGCATATAGACACTTATGAGACAAATATGTGAAATGGAGAATCAGACCGACATGTTGAGAATGCATCATCTGAAAAACTGTGTGCCAGACTATTACATGATCTGGAAAAAACTGTATACCATACTACTGCATAATGTGGAAAATAGTATGCCAGACTATTGCATGATGTGGAAAACTGTATGTCAGACTATTGCATGATGTGGAAAACTGTATGCCAGACTACTGCATGATGTGGGAAAACTGTATGCCAGACTATTGCATGATGTGGAAAACTGTATGCCAGACTACTGCATGCTGTGGAAAAAACTGTATGCCAAACTATTGCATGATGTGGAAAACTGTACGTCTGACTTTTTTGCGTGATCTGGGAAGCTGTATACCAGATGTTACATGATCTGGAAAGCTGTTTGCAAGAGTTTACTGCATGATGCGGAAAACTCTATGCCATACTATTGCATGATGTGCAAAACTGTATACAAGATTACTGTATGATCTGGAAAAGAATGTGCCAGACTATTGGATGATCTGGAAAACTGTACGCTGAAGTACTGCAGGATGTAGAAACCTATATGCCAGACTACTACATAACCTGAAAAACTGTTTGCCAGGCTATTTATACACTGAAGTACCTGTTTTCACCTTGAGGGAAGAAAAAAAACTCTTCTGTGCAAGGGAGAGAGGGGAAGATGGAATTGGAACTACCGTTCTGGTCAAGGATACCAATGACACATTCTTCTGGTACACAGTGCATGTAGCACCTGATCAAAGACTTCAGCAAAAACATGCTTTCTTTTTGTTTGTGTGTTTTTAACTGACAAACATACCAAGCCATGTTACAAACTAACATAACCCAAGTAAAACCATTTGAAGCATGCTCATCATAATGACTGACTGACGCCTATCGTCAGCCACCAGTCGGCACACTCCACAGTCCAATTTCAACACTCTGAGCAAAACTGAATGACGCACAATGGCTTGTCAACAAGCGAAGGATGAGTGTGAAATCTACAAGACTGCACACACATCAAAGATAGAGGACAGTGGGGGAACAGCCTGGTGGCTGTCCTCTAGAACAACTGGTCATGTTGAGTTCAAACTACCCTTTCTTGTGAGGACAACAATGCACCTTTATTTTCATTTGCAGCTAAAGTGCATTTTTCTCACATACCGCTGCAGCTTAATGCAATTCTTGCAACGGTTCTATTCAAAATTCTGTCCCAGAAGTTTCTGCCAACCATTCTCTTGGAAATTCAGTTTTTGTCCGGTGGCTGTGCTTGCAATCAATCAACATGAAATGACAGCAATTTTTTTATCAATCATTATGATTGATAAGCCTATATGTCTAAGATGTTGCTGTGGAAGATGTTCATTCAAAAAAAGTTCACCAATGTACATTGAAAATGACTGATTTTAAATAACGACAGTTCACAAGTATGAGATTCTTGAAAGTGGTGAAGCTTAAAAAAATGGGGATTATGATAAACAATGTCGATGACATGAAATGCATTAGTTTGTTTCGAAAAAAAAAAAAGAGAGAGAAAGAAAGAAAGAGAATAACTTGAGAAGACATCATATTGAAGTTAAAGACAGAAAATATATCTCCTAAGCAAGTGTGTTTAGCAGCGTAACAAGTGTAAGCAAGGGATCAATAGTTTCTTACCTTTTTAAAAATATATATATATATATATAATAAAATACTGAATATCAACCCTTTCGCTAATTGGAAAATAATCAAGGTACAGATACTTGAGCACTTCGATATGGGGGAAAAATATAAAAGAGAAAACCAAATGAAAATGATTAAAAAAACAACAGTCATTTTCATTATGGTCAATCAACTCTCCTGAAGCACAGAGTGGCAACCCCAGTCTGACCCCCCCCCCCCCCCCCCCCCCTCCAAACAAAACATGTTCTAATACTTTAGTAACAAACCGTATGTGGAATTACATGAGAATCACACTCAGTGACTGGTTCTGTTTGTGACACTCAGTAAGACACACACTGCCGCAGTGTAATTTTACTCAATGTTTTTGGTGGAGACTTGGAAAAGACTTTGTCGGAAACAGCGAAAACTGTTCAAGTTTATTCTAAATTACAAAAATTAGTTCTGTTTCAATATGACAAAAACATCAAACCGGATTAATCTTTTCCACCAAAGCAGTTAGTCTTGTATCAAGTACTGTGTTTATAAATGCAGGATAAATCAAAATCAAATATACGGTATGTCTTGAGGGAACTAAAAACAATACTGAAAACTAAAAGAAATGTTTTATTTGCTTGACTGATTTTTGAAGAAAATGGTCTTCGTGCAACAGTTAATAGAGAATCACTAATAATACTGATATGATTTATACCCCCTCCCTCCCCCTTGTTTTTTTTTTAAAGCTCGTAACCACACTATGTCAAACTGTTGTGCTTTCTGTAAACAAAAACTACAATCAAATTCCATGTGCTGCACACATTAATTCCATGTGCTGCACACATTAGCTGAGAATTTAAGTTTCACTGTACTCGGAATTATAATGAAAAAGATAAATGAAGAAAATAAAGGATAAAGAGGGGTCAGATTACAAAGGAAAAAAAAGAAGACACAAGAGAGATGAAAGACATGTTAAAAAAAAAAAAAGGGGGGGGGGGGGACTAGAAAGACAATTTAAAAAAAAAAAAAAAAATTGAAGCAGTGAAAAGGTTAAATGCAAACATCAGAAAAGCAATTATTGCCTTTTTCCCCCTGCTGTTTCTTTTTCTCTTTCTTTTCTCCCTTTTTTTTTTAATCTAAACAGACATAACCAAAGTGTTGATTTTTTTCCATCTAGCATGAGTGTGTATATGTATTGTTGTGGAGAGGTTATGATGACAAAAGAATAAATCAACAAAGACAGAAGCAGAACCTTTATCAACATCCTAATTTTCTAAATGTGGTAGCATACCTTCTAGGTGGGGGGTGAGATGACGGATACTCACTGCTACAGTGATCTGGAGATACCACAACTTGTAGGCTAAAAAAGCCCACTGGTACTTAAGCTGCATCGGACAAATTTTTGGTTGTTGTTTTTTTTTTTTTTTGGTCATTAAAAAAAAAAAGAAAGAAAAATGTAAGCTGCAGCTGACTGACCTGACCGAACCAAACTGCAGTGACCAAAGCTAAATCAAGACAGCAACGTGACACAAATGAGAAGCACACAAATACATAATCACAAGCTTCAGTTGTTTGTATTACAGGAACCAGTAATGACTCAGTGACAATTTGATACGAAGTTGCCCCACTGTAAGAGCAGAAATAAATTTGAGTGGACTTTTTTTTTTTTTTTAAACAAAAGTAAACAATCAATCTTTACCCACAGCAGGCAGAATCCTATGTTTTGTTGAGCTGTGACAGCAGCAGTATTTGTGCCAATGCCACAGAAATTGCTCACTATTTTGGGCAAAAATACAGTGACAAAGTTAGAAAGGTACTTCATTGTGACATCTGCATGGAAATCAAATTCATTTTTTAAAAAAAAAGGAAAACCTTGGTGATCGATGTTGATGAAGCTGATGTGGTTGTGTTTAAAATGCCTTTTAGTCTGCCTAACTTTTGATTTGATGATGACGCCACCTTGATCTGAATGCGACATGGACATCGACAAAAAAAAAAAAAAAAAAAAAAAAAAAAAGCCCTTGGTGACTGACATCAACAAAGTTGATTTGGTATACTTGCAAATAATTATACGACTTTTAATGTTGGTGTGGCACAGCTGCACCGACTGAAATATGACACTGCAGGGTGACAGAACAAAGCCGGCATCTCAAAATTCAAATGTCAGTTTTCAGTTCTGGGGGGAAATCCATATCACAGCTGCTACCACTGTCGTAGCAGCTGGGGTGTGAGTAGGAGACAGACGTAGCTGCACGTAGCCCAGATATTATGACATATACATCATGGGGAGTAAATGGGATTGCAGACATCATCACTAGTGCACTAATCTGGAGTGTACAGACACTTTATGATACAGTCAGGATGATTTACCACAACATCATCCGGACACACACACACACACACACACACACACACACACAGAAGAGAGAGAGAGAGAGAGACTCATTGATATTTTAATGTCAATAGCAGTACAGCCATCATGACATGGGGGCGTATTCACTCATGAAAAAGATCTAAGACATGTATAGCGACTAACACACAACTATAAACATTATATATATATATAGAGAGAGAGAAAGCATTTATTTTTTCCCCATTCACCCACTCAAGTACATACTGTCAGTTAGGCAGAATCATCTACCACTGCAGATATGAAGGCTTACCACCCCCCTATTTCTACAATCTGAGACATAAGAGCAAGCTTTGTTTATAATTCAATATTTCTTGCACTCATTGCAACACCTAGCTGCTCTGTAAGTTGCTGGAATGGTGCTCGGTACTTATCCTTGGAATTTATTGTTTCATAGTAATTTAGTCCCTTGCGGATTCATTCCAAGAACTGGCCCTCAGCACTTGTGTCTTAAGAGGTAATCTTTTTATATTTTCTACTTTTCACAAGAAAATGTAGCTTGTTTTGCTCTTTCATGATTTTCTTTTGCTTCTTAGGTGGCACCTTTAGTTAGTTTTTTTAAAACTCAACAAACATACTATGGTATTTACACACCAGCCTTTTCTGGTATAGCATTCTTCTTAAAACCGAAAAGGCAGAGAAGTCAAATTACCACTTTCCGCGGTCACTGAGGAGAAACAATTAGGTTTCGAAATACCGGTATCTGACCAGGAGTTATATGTTAGTGAGCTTTCTTCCTATATATATATATATATATATATATATATATATATATATATATACACGCGGGTACACTTTCACAATTCAAACCTGCCCATCTTGACAAATACAAAGAATAACTATACGTACACATGTATGTGTGAGAGGGAGAGAGATAGGGGTTGTGGTGGACTGCTGGTGGGACAATAGATAGAAAGGAAGAGGGAGGCAGGTTTGGTGGGAGTCGTCTGGAGAAGGGGTGGTGGTGAGTAGAGGAGGGGGGCACATCAAACCTTTGTTGTTGTTTTTCCAGCGAGGAGGAGCCGGAGTGGGGGGTGGGAGAGGAGGTTACTGGGAAGGAAGGGGAGGTGGCAAACAAGCGAAGGAGAAACAGGCTTGGGCGACTGATCGAACTCATTGACAATGTGGAAAAGGCCTCGCTGGCACAGGTCCCAATTCATGTGTGTGTGTGTGTGTGTGTGTGTGTGAAAGTTCTGTTTCAGATCACAACGTGCACCATGGTCGAGCATTGGTTACAATCTTGAATGCTGTTATGGACTTTGCAACAGCTCAACGACGTCACTTACGAGAAAGCTTGGTACCTACACAACAGAAACACACACCTACACACACACACACACACACACACACACACACACACAGACAGACAGAGGGGAAAAAAAGGGAATAAAAACTTAATCAAAAAAAGAGGGTAAAACCCATTCTTTTATTGATTCTGTTTTGCACATGACTACGGCAGGCACGGGAGGAGGTGGGGGTTTTGTGTGTGTGCGCGTTTTTTTTTTTTTTTTTTTTGTTTTTTTTTTTTTTTGCTTGTTTGTTTATTTTTGTGTGTGCTGTTTTGTTTTGTGTTTGTGTTGTTTCCCGGTAGCAACCGTCCTGAAAGAACACACTGTTCGCTAGCCCACAATGTCACCGAAACGCAAGGAGATTTCAACTTGCTATTTCGTGTTAAAGAATTTTAAGCAAAAACTCGTGGCAGCATATATATATATATACAGCGCACTGGATTACTATCATTGTCCTGCATCTGGACGGCCCGCCCGTGTAGATGTCCGTTAGCGACCAGCTATGGTGGCGGCCATAATGGCTATAACCAGGGACGTGTGGCACAGTTTATTCTTCATCACGACACACAAAAAGAACGTGTGGCCAAGGTAGGTGGGTTTCGCAGCATCAGTGACCAGAATAACAAGACAGAGAGAGGGTTAGTGGAATGTTACAAGCCACTTCATGCTGTGACTTCTGCTAACAAGCGCCACTTGCTCATCCACGTCCACCTCTGTACTGTGCCTTGCCCACAACCGATACGTAAGAGTGGTCAGCTCCATATATACCCTGTCAAGTCCCCATTTTCACTGTTACCTGGTGTCCGACGATACTGTTAGGAAAAAATAAAATCGTGAAATTATCAATGTTCTGTACACCATCGCTAAGAGTTTAGAACTGTTCAGGGAAAAAGTGTCAAATATTTACAAAATACACAAGTACACTTTCAGAATGGTACTAGTTAAATATAACTAATCAACATGATACAAACTTCGTTAAGTTAATTTCAATTCTATCTTTAGTATCATTCCCACAATGCCTCATTGTTTGGCGGATCGGAATGGGATATGAATTGTTTAGGGCTTTTTCTTTTTTTCGTGTTTTTTTTTTTTTTTTAATCTAACCTACCGAAAGTAACCTCCAAACACTCAAATCGGATCATACCATTGTGAAAGGGACGATTTTCGAATTTGTAAAATCCGATCACTGCATTTAAAGATTAATACAGATAATATCCACTTGTACACCCCGGTACAAGTCCGGCTGAGGTACGAAAGAAAAGTACTCTTCCGGTTGGAAGTACGGAAAAAAACAAATTCCTTAAACTATATGTACCCCTGGGTGTGTTACTTTGAAACAATTGCTTTTCCGTACTCAAGTCAGAAGAGTACACGGGCTTCAATGTGGACATCGCCGCGAATGCAACCTAAGGCATTAAGATATATACATCATTCTTATTGCTTGGCTTATTTCTTAGTTGTCTTTCCTTTTCGTGTGTGTATGTTCTTTTATCATTTAGATGTGAGTGGCGAGAGGGGGGTAAAGGGAACGGGGCAAGAAGGAGAGGAGGAGAGACACATCCCAGACCCATCACTTTGTTTGTGTGTGTGTGTGTGTGTGTGTGTGTGTGTGTGTGAGAGAGAGAGAGAGAGAGAGAGAGAGAGAGAGAGAGAGAGAAAGAGAGAGAACTAAGAACACACATAGGCGCGCGCGCACGCACGAACACCTTTTTCTTGATTCGGTTTTCCACGCAACAAGGCAGGACTCCCGGCATAGACAGTCCTGAAACCCCGTGCGATCGGTCACCTTGCCCACAATGCCACCGAAACGCTGGAATTTCCATCTTGTTGTGTCGTCAAAGACTTTAAGAAAACATGCAATGACAGACACACCTGTTCCTACCATCAGCCTTCATTATCCTGGATCCTGGTGGTCGCCTTTAAATGGCCGTTAGTGGTCATGTAGTTGTTGGAGCCATGATAAAAGTGGTTTTCCACATCCCTGCTATGACATCCTTGTTTATGACCATTAAAAGGGGGGGGGGGGGGGGGGGTTGTTTTCTTTTTTTTTTTTAAATGTACCTTTCTAATCAAAACAATTTGAGATTACAGTGCGCAAAAAGAGGACAGTGCGCTATATGTCAACACATCAGCAGCACTTCTGTTAAGTCTCGCCCATAAACATGTGTTACACAAAGTAAAATGGAACAAATGAAAACATCGAAGCGAAAAAACAAATCAAGTAGGATAAAGTTTCAACTAGGTCTGTCAGGACGAAGTTTTTCTCTTTTTATATAACACAGGGACATACACTTCAATGCAATAAACACAATACAACACAAAACGAAGAGACTCCTTCGTTAATACCAGACCATGACAGGCCCTGACCCAGACCTTCTTCCCACAAAATTGACCTTGAGGTGACCTCAGCTCATAATAACCTCAACTTGAACTTGACTTTAATTAGTTTAAACCAAAGCTTCAACCTGTCTTTCGTTTTTTGTAAGAATGTCACTTTAATTCATGCTCAGTTCATGTTACTTTATTGACCGACCTTAATCCACATCTTCACACGATTTCAGTACGGACTTAAACTGACCTTAGTTTTATACTGAATTTCATTCTGTTCCTAATATGAAGAAGACCTAAATCTGCCTTTTGTTCTAAGTACAGTTTTTTTTCCCCCTTTTATTTGTATACCTAATGTTCCCTTCCCCTTTTTCTCCCTTTCTTAAAAAACAAACAAGCAAACAAACAAAAAAAAAAGAGAAGAATCTTGATTAAGGGTCACCGACGCTTTGATAGTCTTCTCTTTATCAATTATGATTGCGATTCATGATCATAACTGCCCTTATTCAATGTTCTAATAAATTTGTGTGCTAACACTATTTCCTTTCAAAATCAAAGAATTCTTTCAAGAATGTTTGCAACGAGGGTCTTGTTTGCTCACTCTCTGCGTTTATATACGTAGGATTTTCCCAGTTAAAAGTACAAGGTTATGAATTTCATCTGCTTTTGTGTTGCCTTCAATCAAAGAGAATTTTGGGAAAACGATTTTTCAGCGTATGTAAAATTTCGTAGACAACTGAACTAAAGGAGGGACATGAGCTACTGGCTGAACCAGGTGGGTTTTTTTTTTTTTTTTTTTTTTTTTTTTTTTAATAAATAATGAGATAAGTCTTTTGTCATAAAGACTGGGCACAGAGGAATACTATAGCCATCAAAGACCTTGTAGATGGCAATGGAGAATTCTTAACCTACAGAGCTTTCTCACAAAATATCGATACCAAAGTTGATTTCTTAGAACACATGAATTGCCTGTGAACAATCAAAATGTATAAAAGAACGAGACCAATTGTCACTAAAGATAATGTCGGCGACTCCTGTAGAAAGGCAGTACGTTCGATAACCGATGTATGCAAAGAAACTATAAAACGCACTATCCTACTTTATGAAATCGAGATTCCTCATAGCAAGCCTTGTGCATTGGGAAGCAAAATTAAATATACCACTTGACTGGGAAGAAGTATTAAAAAAAAAAAGTTAAAAGAATACAGCAAATAAAGCTAAAATGGTTTCAAATTAAAATATATTACAACATTTTTGTGACAAAGACCGTCTCAGGGAAAATGGGAACACTTAACAACGACTTTGTGCAACTTTTGTATTGGGGAAAAGAACACAATCCAACGCTATTCATGTAACTGTGACTTTTTCTCGTTCCCTTTAGATGGTGTTACAAGTCATTGTGAGAGAGAAATGTGCAGCTTGTCACAGGCTGCCATTAAACATGGAAACGATTCTCTTTGGGGAAGAAAAGGGACATTCATTCGGTCAGCGTATTTCATGGGATGAAACAAAAATATTGTGTGAGCAAGGTAGTTGGTCCCGGTAACGTCAGCAGCCAGAACAACGAGGACAGACAGAGAGTGTTAGTGGAACGTTACAAGCCACTTCATGCTGTAGCTTCTGCTAACAAGCGCCACTGCGTCCCCGGCCACCTCTGCACCGTGCCCTGCTCACAGCCAATATACTGTTTTAATAAGTTCCATATATACCCTGGTAAGTACCCTCTTTCACTATTTGTAGGTGTCCACCCCCGACTACTGTAAAAATGCTGCGTAAAATGATCGATTGTCTTTGAGTACGGTCGCGAAGAGTGTAGACCATTTCAAAGAAAAGTGTACAACATTTACAAAATAAATAAACCAACTTTCAGAATGATACTGATAAAATTAAATGTTAAACATAAAATAAACTTCGTTTGCCTGACTTAATTCTATTTTTAATACATTACCCACAATACCTCGCTGTTAACCGGATTGGATTTCGATATGGATCGTTGGAATCCCCCCCCCCCCCCCCCCCCCCCCCCCCCCCCCCCCCCCCCCCCCCCCCCCCCCCCCCCCCCCCCCCCCCTAAAGAAAATTACCTCCAATCCCGGCACACCACTGTGAAAAGGCGGTTACCTAATCTGTAAAATCCAATCATCAAATTTGACTATGCATGCAAACCAAATCAGCATGTACCCCAAGTACTCTTCACTCGAAGAACGGAAAAAAACAACTTCCTCAAACTAGCAAGCACTCGTGAGTATGCTGCTTTGAGGAAGTTGCTTTTCCAAACTTCACTCAGAAGAACACACGGAGAGTAAATAAGGGCACTGCCATTAATGTAACGTAAGGCATAAGAGACATACGTTAAATCCTTCACACTAAGATCGTTTCTTGTTAGCTGTGTTTCCTTTTCTTCTGTCCTTTATCCTTTAATGTGACTGAAGAGAGGGGAAAGAGAGGAAGGACGGGCGACAAACATCAGACCCATCACTGTGAAAGTGACAGCAAGAGACAGCGAGGGAGAGAGAGAGAGAGAGAGAGAGAGAGAGAGAGATTCTTCCTCGCCTGTGACAACAGCAGCAGACCTATCAACATTATTACCACTGGACGCCCTACCCTCTGATACTTAACGACGAAGGAATCCAATCTTCGCTAAAAGACTTGACTCCGAAATTCAAAATCTTTGCAAAAACCGCCCAAGCTGTCCTCTGGGTGTGGTCACCCCTGTCCTTTTCAGCCTTTAACTGCCGACACACCGGTCCATTCCACAGGCCATGAAATCTTCCATTCCCCAACTCCTCCTCAACCTAGATCCAACGCCTGATACACCTTCAAAAAAAAAAAAAAAAAATGCCAACCGCGTCCACAGTAGAAATCAAAGGAATGAAGCTGTCGGTACCGTGCGCCCCAAAACAACTAACCAACAATCGAAAACTCGTATACCCTTCGACACTGTATGAGACTAGATGGCGGTTGGTGATGTTCTCAAGAACCGACCAGTGGGAATCAAAAAAAGCAGTGTCACAGCCCCATGAATATGCATGCAGAGTCTGTTCCGTGTTTTGTCAGACATTTTTACACACACACACACACACACACACACACACACAAAGTTGTGGAACGGGTTCAGTGTGCGGTCTTTATGTCACTGTTCAGTGCCTGTTACCTGAATGAGCCTCGTCCGTTACTTGCAGAGCCACTCCCCGACAGGTGTAGGTACCTTGTGCTAGCTGTGAAGCTCCCTGTCAACACCTTCCACAGTGTGTAAACAGCGTCAATGGACTGTACATAGGACGAGAACTTTAACTAAACTGTGTTCATCAACTGAAAGATGTAAAAGAATGGAAGTGTACATGCGCCTGCATGCCTTATGAACCATCCACCCACCCACTCCCTCCTTGTTTTTTCTTTTCTTTTCTTTTCGAACTGTCTCATATTCATGCTATTTTTTTTAGCAGCATCATTCCTTCCTTGCTCATTCAGGCTCATCTTCCACAGCCCACAGCCTGTCCCTGTAGTCCAGGCGCCAGCTATCCATAACATCACCTTGTAACAAGCCAACTTTGCAAGAGAGAAGAGTCTGCAACGCCACAAAATCATCATGGTTTTCAGAGGTGCCTGCACTGATTCACAACATGTAGGACTCCACTGACTACGCTGCCCACTGACAACAAGAACTGCTTAGACATGGAGCTAGCACAGGTGAGCGTCCCCCTCGTAGTGCAACCATGTCCATTCAACGACAATTTCCATGAATTTGTCGATACCGACAACCCTGTCTCAAACTCACCATGGGAGAGAAAATCATGGCAGAGAACAACACAACAGTACAGCATGTAGAGCCATTTTTCTTTTTTTCAAATGCTGATTGCTTTAAAATGATGAAATGATGTTAGGGTGTTCCATTCTGGTCAAAGACTTCATCACAAGACTGTATTCTAAGCTCACTTTCATGATACATCCAAGCACCAACCTGGCTGCGCGACATACAAAATTGTTTAAAAAAAAAAAAAAAAAAAAAATTGTTTAAAAAAAAAAAAAAAAAAATTGAGAAATCCATTTCACGAATGAAACTCGACTGTGTGGTTCCAGTCTTCACACTCGAGCCTATATAGCACACACTTCACTGTGTAAGAGTCAGTTGTCCCCAAAGCAGGAAAGTCCCACAAATTCCGTGGCTGTGATGTAAACTGACCCCATGACCTCCCACCATACTGCAATCCAAGATGCACCACCGAACCACCACTGTGCTGCTGTGACTTGTGATGGAAGGTGAACTTAATGACATGGAGTTTGAAGGTCAAGGTCACTTGAGCGACTGTACAGTAGCAGTAGTTGATACTGTGTACACCACTGTACTTGTTCTCCATGCTAAATCATGTTGAAGAGTGTAATTATCAGCTTGAGTTACAGGATGAAAGGACATATTCAGTCCAATATTAATGGGGAACTCCGTCAAGGTGATTTAGTTGTGTATATATAAACAATTGGAGACTGAAGGGAAAAAACAATACAAGATTTGTTTGTGCATTGGTATCTTTCAAAAATTATACCGTAAAACATAATGGATTAATTAACCCAAATCATCAGCAAAATACAATTGTGTAAAAAAATGTTTAGAACCTGCTGTAAGCTTTGACGAGGGATGCATACATGTGTGTGTGTGTGTGTGTGTGTGTGTGTGTGTGTGTTTGCATACTTACATGGCGCTTGAGAAAGCATGTGCGTACTATTACCATATGTACTTTCATACATCATTATTATGTATGTATTGTCTATGACTCATTTAAAAAAAAATTTTCCTTTCACGTATCTTTAAACTTTAGATATATTTCTGAACATTATATGAGTTTAGAGGGTGAGAAAATAACTACAGCATGTGGAATCATGGCAACCAGGCTGCTTTCTGTCATCTCTTCGTAAGTTCATTAGTTTTTTAGTCGCTAACAACAAAATATTTCCGTCACACACTACCTCCAAGAAAATACCGATTTCAAATTCCAGTATTGCAGAACAGGTGACATTCTATCAAAAATAATTACAGGAAAAAAAAAAAAACCACAAAGGCAAAAGAAATAACATCATGCTAACATTCACAAGATGGTTCTTGTTATTTAGTTTTACTGATATCAATAATGTTCACAAGATGGTTCCTGTTATTAAAGTTGCAACCGATATCAATAACATAAGCCCCCACCCACATCCCCACAGAAGTGGGGAAAATGATGATGATGATGATGATGATGATGACAGCAATAACAAAACCATTATCACTGTCATCATCATCATCTTTCAATTCTCACCCCCAATGACCTTGTGAAGAAATGAGAAGCACATGGTTGAAACTGCATAGCACAGACTGTGCCAAACAAAATCAAATCCCATGAACTGATCTACCCTTTGAATGCACAGTGAGCAACTGCTCTGTTGCCCTCCTGAGTGAAAATCACCTTACACTGGAGGAGGAGGAGGAATGGGGAAGACCACTTTTACTCAGGGGGGGGGAGGGTAGGGCTTGCTGTCAGTGCATGTTATCATTGCTTTCACCATGCTCAGGTAAGATTTCCTTTCTTTATTCCGCAGTTGAATTCTGCATGTAGTCAGTATCAAGTTCTATACCCCTAACATCCCCCCCCCCCCCCCCCCTCCCCACACCTCTTACTCCAGTATTATGTACAGAACAATGTCATTATCTTTCCTGGAATGCTGACACATGGTAAGAGTTGCACTTCTCATTAAAACAATGTCATAATTCATGTTTGTCGGATGCATTATTTTCTTGGTCACGAGGAATGGGGAAAGTTGGGAGGGGAAGGGAGGGGGGGAGGAGGATAGGGACCAGAGCTTGTATAAATGGGATGGGCGCATGCAGAGGAAAAAAAAAAAACTCCTTTGTTTTCAATTGGCTGAGTTGGAATGGAAGACAGAATGTTGAGAGTCTGAGCCTATGTGGGCTACGTTGACTCCAAAGTCACGAGTTATCTGCATGAAGAGATTTATCAAGGCAATGCTGGAACAGAATGTGTGCACTGAAGAATCTGACTGACACATTGTGGATGGGTGATCTGGAAAACTGTTTGCCACACTAGCGCACGATCTGGAAAACTGCCTGTCAGACGACTGCATGATCTGGAAAACTGCCTGTCAGACTATTGCATGATCAGGAAAACCGTTTGCCACACCAGTGCATGATCTGGAATAACTGTTTGCCACACTAGTGCATGATCTGGAAAACTGCCTGTCAGACTATTGCATGATCTGGAAAACTGTTTGCCACACCAGTGCATGATCTGGAAAACTGCCTGTCAGACTATTGCATGATCTGGAAAACTGTTTGCCACACCAGTGCATGATCTGGGAAACTGCCTGTCAGACTATTGCATGATCTGGAAAACTGTTTGCCAGCCTAGTGCATGATCTGGAAAACTGTTTTGCCATACTATTGCATAATCTGGAAAACTGTTTGCCACACTAGTGCATGATCTGAAAAACTGTCACATTAGTGCATGATCTGGAAAACTGTCTGCCAGACTATTGCATGATCTGGAAAACTGTCTGCCACACTATTGCATGATCTGGAAAACTGTCTGCCACACTATTGCATGATCTGGAAAACTGTCTGCCACACTAGTGCATGATCTGGAAAACTGTCAGCCAGACTAGTGCGTGATCTGGAAAAAACTGCCAGACTAGTGCATGCATGATCTGGAAAACTGTCTGCCAGACTAGTGCATGATCTGGAAATCTGTTTGCCAGATTAGTGCGTGATCTGGAAAACTGTCTGCCAGACTAAGGCATGATCTGGAAAACTGTCTGCCAGACTAAGTGAACCAATGGATTCAGCACTAGAGTTTTCATTCTTTTGGGATATATAACCAGTTTCTTGTTTTTCTTGCACTCAATTAGTTTTCTATTCCCAAACAAAATGAACCTATCATAAACAGATCATTTACTAAATGGAGACCAGTTTCGCTCTCAACGTTGTTGATAAAACTGCATCAACTTGTGTCGGTAATTGAATAAATAGTTCTGCCCATGTATTTGGTCAAGGCAATACAAGTTCTCAAAAACAGATGACAGATGATAAGGTCGGCTTCATTACAATAGAAGGCAAGGACTAACACTACACACACACCACCAGAACAACAAGAAAGTCATGACCGACCACAAGAAAATGGTCATGTGTATGTTGGTCACCACTGGGTTCGAACTCGCAACATCTGACAGCCAATTTGGGGCTCTACCATAGGCCAACTAGGCCTTAAACACATTTCTTCAGGCAAACTGTGTTTGTTACCTCTTGCCCTACATTATACTGATGGAGATCTTCTGTCCCTATCTACCTACAAATATTTCTGGTTGCACAATAATTCTTTATACAGCAGGTTTAGCTGTTCGCTCTCTTTTTTCTTTTTTTCCAATGTTTCTGTGTCAGATCTCCTATATAGTTTGAATAATTTTTTTGAGGGAGGAGGGGAGGAGGAGGGGGTGGGGGAGATGAATTCAGTTCTAATCAGTTTACACACACACACACACACACTGACAGTGACACCAGTTTATTTTAGATTAACTCTTAGTGGTACACACACACACACACACACACACACACACACACACACACTGACAGTGACACCAATTTATTGTTAGATTAACTCTTAGTTGTACACACACACACACACACACACACACACACACACACACACACGCACACACACACAGACTGACATCAATTTATTGTTAGATTAACTCATAGTTGTACTCACACACACACACACACACACACACACACACACACACACACACACACACACACTGACATCAATTTATTGTTAGATTAACTCATAGTTGTACTCACACACACACAACACACGCACACACACACACACACACACACACACACACACACACACACACACTGACATCAATTTATTGTTAGATTAACTCATAGTTGTACTCACACACACACACACACACACACACACACACACTGACATCAATTTATTGTTAGATTAACTCATAGTTGTACTCACACACACACACACACACACACACACACACACACACACACTGATATCAATTTATTGTTAGATTAACTCATAGTTGTACACACACACACACAAACACACACACACACACACACTGACATCAATTTATTGTTAGATTAACTCATAGTTGTACTCACACACACACAAACACACACACACACACACACACACACACTGACATCAATTTATTGTTAGATTAACTCATAGTTGTACTCACACACACACACACACACACACACACACACTACATGCATCTGGTCAGCAGTGCCAGGATGGCTCACAGCTAAAACTACCAAATAACGAACAATCAGGTAACTCTTATTCTTAATGCTCCCATTACCAGGTAATTATACGCTCATAACTGCAAACGAATGCTGCCTACGATGCCAAATCGCCAAGTACAAATGTCAACACACAGCACACACAGAACAAACAAGGAGACATCCCCTGGGCCCCAGGTTTGTAAGTCAGATGACGCACGTTCCAAACCTGTTGGCAACCAACTTTAAAAATGGCCATGTTGACAGCCCATCTAAACCATGACCACACGATGTCACTCTCACCGTCATTGTAACCACACGTGTGTCATTCTCACCGTCATTGTAACCACACGGTGTCATTCTGACTGTCATATACCATACGGTGTCATTCTGACTGTCAAATAACAACACGGTGTCATTCTGTCATAATAACCACACGGTGTCATTCTGTCATGTAACCACATGATGTCATTCTGACTGTCATGTAACCACACAGTGTCATTCTGTCATGAAACCACACAGTGCCATTCTGACTGTCATGTAACCATACAGTGTCATTCTGACTGTCATGTAACCACACGGTGTCATTCTGACTGTCATGTAACCACACGGTGTCATTCTGACTGTCATGTAACCACACGGTGTCATTCTGACTGTCATGTAACCACATGGTGTCATTCTCACCATTATGTAACCACAAGGTGTCATTCTGTTGTGTATCCACACTGTGTCATTCTGTCATGTAACCACATGGTGTCATTCTGACCGTCATGTAACCACACGGTGTCATTCTGACTGTCATGTAACCACACGGTGTCATTCTCACTGTCATGTAACACCATGGTGTCATTCTGTCATGTAACCACACAGTGTCATTCTGACCATCATGTTACCATAAGGTGTCATTCTGTCATGTAACCACACAGTGTCATTCTGTCATGTAACCACAAAGTGTCATTCTGTAACCACACAGTGTCATTCTGTCATGTAACCACAAAGTGTCATTCTGACTGTCATGTAACCACACGGTGTCATTCTGACTGTCATTGTAACCACACAGTGTCATTCTGACCATCATGTTACCACAACGTGTCATTCTGTCATGTAACCACACGGTGTCATTCTGACTGTCATTGTAACCACACAGTGTCATTCTGACTGTCAAGTAAAATTGATCCCTAATCCAATGACGGTTACTTCCCCCTGCCATACAGGATGATGTGGACCCTGCATCTTCATAGAACTACAGAGCTGTGGCCCTTCCATCTGACTGAACCAGTCTGGTCTGCCAGGACTGCCCACCACCACCTGTTGGTGGTCTCTTATCTCAGTCAAAAGCCTTGATGAAGCTCACTCTGTTTCTGGGGAATGAGAACAGGTGAAGAACTCTCCTGACTGTCTCTTTATCTCCCCCAACAAGAGCTTGACGAATCTCCGTCTGGGTCAGAGAACCACCACCAGGGGAA
>JADBJO010000866.1:140000-145000 GCA_016801955.1 Conus betulinus
CCTGTATTCGCTGAGTAAACATTTCATCCCAAACATGTCATTCAGTAGGGCTGTAATATGCAAGTTCACCGATGCTTCGTACATCAATAAGTAAAAGCATTCTACAAAGGCACACACCGCTGAAATCGATTGCACGGACAGCTAAAACGGTCCCTACACACACACATCTACAATGCGTTTACAGTCCAGCACGAGCGAACAGCATTTTGCAAGCATTGTTTTTTGTTCTCCCCCTTTGCTGGTTCAGGGGAGATCAGACTCGTCATTCGGTGTCAGTCGGTGGTTTTTGTTCGGCAGCTCGACGATCTTTGCTAATCGTCTGGCGGATTGAGGGCCTAAATTGATCAGAGACACGTTCAGTTTATATCGGCCTTGATCGTGCAAGGGAACGGAACTGAATTTTGGGGCCCAATACACCTTACTATGGGAACCCGATTAAAAAAAAAACAAAAACAAAGAAAAAACCTGAACGCTGACTCTAGACTCCGGGTACACAGACATGTTCATTCCATAAACTGCAGCTGGTTTGGGGAACACACACACACACACACACACACACACACACACACCACCTCAGATATGGAGTTAAAAGCTGGTGATGATTTATATAATCGACTCTCTAGAATAACGTTATTTCCGTTGAGGAAGAGGAGGGGGTGGGGGGGGGGGGGGGAACGCCTGATTAACCCAAGATTTCTCTTCGCGAACGTGCAAATTACATGCAAACTTTTCAAGGGAAAAAATACACAAACAAACAAAACACTACTGCAGAAGTTGATCTTCACACCAGTGCGGTGTCCGGGAGAGAGAGGAGAGTGAGATGAGAGAGAGTGGGGGATGAGGGAGGGAAGAGAGAGGGAGAGGGGGAGAGAGAGGGGGTGTCTGGTTTTCCGCGGTCGAAAGGTATCTGTTGGTCGCTTTCCCAACTCGCCGTCTCCTGTGAAGTAGCCTACTGAGGCTATGTTAGGTAGAGAGGGATGTCTTTAGTGTCCCTCGCCGTATCCTGTGAAGTAGGCCTTAGACGTTACGCCAGGTAGAGGGAAATGTCCTTAACGTCACCTCACCATCTCCTGTGAAGTAGCCTACAGAGGCTATGTTTTAGATAGAGTAAATGTCCTTGATGTCAATTCACCCATCTCCTGTGAAGTAGCCTACAGATGCTACGTTAGATAGAGTAAAATGTCCTTATAATGTCTCACTCACCATCTCCTGTGTAGCCTACTAGAATGCTATTTTAGGTAGAGTGAAATGTCCTTAATGTCACTCACCATCTCCTGTGAAGATACCTACAGATGCATTGTTAGGTAGAGTGAAATGTCCTTAATGTCATCTCACCATCTCCTGTGAAGTACCCTACAGATGCTACGTTAGGTAGAGTGAAATGTCCTTAATGTCAACTCATTATCTCCTGTGAAGTAGCCTACAGATGCTACGTTAGGTAGAGTGGAAATGTCCTTAATGTCAACCTCATTATCTCCTGTGAGTAGCCTACAGATACTATTTTAGGTAGGGTGAAATGTCCTTAATGTCAACTCATTATCTCCTGTGAAGCAGCCTACAGATGCTATGTTAGGTTAGAGTGAAATGTCCTTAATGTCAACTCACCATCTTCTGTAAAGCAGCCTACAGATGCTACGTTAGGTTGCGTGAAATGTCCTTGCGGTCACCTCACGGTCTCCTAGGAAGCAACCTACAGATGTTACGTTAGGCAGAGGGAACTGTCCTTTAGTGTGTCACCTCGCCGTCTTCTGTCAAGTAGCCTGTAGATGCTACGTCAGGCAGAGGGAAATCTACTTAAGGAGTCACCTCGTCGTCCCCTGCGTATGAAGCAGCTTACAGACACTGCGTTAGGTACAGAGAGAAATGCCGCTTAGCTTTGTGTCAACTTCACCGTCCACGTACGGAGTAAAAGGGGAAAGAAGTAAGACGACGAGTCAACATCAAATACCCGCCAGCCAGGTCATGCGGTCCTTGCGTACGTAATAGATCATAACTAACTGCTTATGACTACATCCCCTCCGACTATGACTGCTACACGATCCCGTAATAGATCAAGATCCCCGTCCCCCTCCCCCGCCTTCCTCTCCTCCTTCCTTTCCAACCATCTCTCAACGGCAGTGACCGTGTCGTGCCAGCAGCACTTCAGGAAAGTGCCGAACAGCTCGCAGAGTCGCGGAGATGAAAGGCGAGGTGGGTGAGGTGTTCGCCATCCTGTTCAAAGGCCCTCCTGAAGGGCCGGGTGTTAAGCTGCTACAACCTTCACACACCGTCTGAAGGTATAGAGCGAACCAACCACTACCCCCCCCCCCCCCCCCCCCCCCCCCCCCCCCCCCCGTCCCGTCTCTCTTTCTTCCCAAGTCTGCTGTCAGGAGTTTAAGGGGTTTCGAACCCCGCCTCAAACTGACTGGCATGTTGGTTGTTCATCTCCGCGGTGTGGTGTCGTTCCAGCAGTGCGAGTGTAGTGCGTGGTTAGATATGTCCAATACCCCCCCCCCCCCCCCCTCCCCCCTCCCCACCCCACCGTCCCCTCTCCAGGGATGGTGAGGACCGTTAAACGTGAATATTCCTCTCTCTCTCATTTCCAGTATGCTAGCTCATCGCCAGTGCAGGAAAAAAAAAGTCTTAAGTACCATAAGCATCTGTGTGTTTTGAACATTCTACCTGTAACGAATTAATTCTGACTGCACTCAGAAGACATCAAAATGAGGAGGGAGAGGGGCACATTCAAAAAAAAAAAAAAAAAAAAGTCGGAGGGGAGGGCGTGGGGGGGGAGTGAGAGAGAAATTAAGAAACAAAAGAAGACCTGAGGAAAAGATCACTTTATTGCAGCCAATACATCATTCGCGAGCGCAGCGCGCGCGCGCGCGCGCACACACACCACACACACACACACACACACACACCACACACACACACAGGCACACACACACACACACGAGGCACACACACACCCACACATCCACACACACACACAGGAAAACACACAACCACCACACACCACACACACACACATCACACACACCCACACCACCACACACACCCACACCACACACACACACACAGGCACACACACACAACATACACACACACACACACACACACACACACACCGAAAAAACGGTGCTCCATGATCCTACAAAGTCGTTCCTGAGGATCAAGAACAAAACCACCACCACCACCACACCACCACCATTACCTTTCTCATCACCACCACAACCACCTTTCCGACAGCACCGACACGCAGTGACACGTAACGGAGAGAGAATCTCTGGGGCACCCAAGTGAACAATTTGTGTGCACGTTCGTGACCAGTCCATCCCTCAGCTGTTGAAGGTCGTTCCTGTGGCAATCGCGCCTTGTCAACCACAGTTGTGGATCGTAAACACAGATGCTGCCTTTTCTCTTCCTTTCATGTACTGATATAACACTAGAGAGAGATAAGAGAGAGCGAGAGAGAGAGAGAGAGAGCGAGAGCGCGCGCGTGTGTGTGTTGTGTGTGTGATGTGTGTGTGTGTGTGGTGTGTGTGTGACGCCCGCGCGCCCTGCCCGCCCGCCCGCGGTGCGTATGTGTCTCATTTTTTCAATTTAATGTACCGTCATTATAACACTATGACACATATGAGACGCGCGCGCGCGCGCGCGTGTGTGTGTGTGTGTGTGTGTGTGTGTTGTGTGTGTGTGTGTGTGTGTGTGTGTGTGTGTGTATGTGTGTGTGTGTTTGCACGCACGTGCTTGCGAGCGCGCCCGGGTACATGCAATATCACCAACACTCTACACCCCCACCCAACCCCTTCTCCTTCAAAAGTCTATCGGTGCCATCTGCGACAATCAAAGACAGATGACCGGAAAGTGGACAGATGGGAGAGTGAGGTCAAAGGGGAGGTCAGTGATGACTGTGACTGTGGGGGAGACGGAGACGTGTGGTCTGGAGGACAGGGAGTGGAAAAAAGAGGGAGGGGGGAAGGGGGAGGGTCAGGGGATGGGGGGGGGGTGTTACTGAGATCTCTGACGGCTTTCATAACTCCCCACTTCCACGGGTCCCCCCCCCCCCCCCCCCCCCTTTCACGCCACAAAACCACTTCAAGGCAATTACGGACTGGTCAAAAACTTCACGGTCTGAGCAAAGGTTCGCCCTCCGTAGGGCTACAGTCTTTGGTCTGAGTGGCTGACCGCCGGATCTCTCTCTCTCTCTCTTCTTTTCCTCTTCTTCTCTCTCCCTCTCTCTCTTCCCTTCTTTCTCTCCTCTCTCCCGTCACTCTCCCTCCCCCTCTCTCTCCCCCCCCTCCCCTATTCTCTCTCATCCCCCCTCTCTCTCCCTCTCCCTCCCTCCCCTCCCCCCCCCCCCCCCCCCCCCCCCCTCCCTCCCGCCCCTTCGAACCACCTTTGCAGTATCGATAGATGTTGACTTGATGGTGAGTTTTACAGCTTGCTTGTTGAAGATCTCCCAAACAGCGTCTAAAACACCTGAGGCAAGTTGGCCAACGATTTCCCTCTAGTGGACTCGCTCACTCCAGTGATAAATGAATCAGTCTTTTAAAGGGCTTTTGGAAGAGTGTGTGGGTGTGTGTGGTGTGTGTGTGGATTCCCTTGGAAACCAAAGCTGTAAACCGAGGGTGTAACCCCCCCCCCCCCCCCCCCTACTCCAATCTCCGCACACCTCCCCCACTTTTTTTTTCTTTTTTCTTTTTTTTTTTTAAGTTTTGAACAAAACAAAATGGTGCATCTTTGTAATCTGGTGATAATTCATTGACCATATTAGGCATATGAAGCCAAACCTGTGTCCGAGCTGGAAGAGGGGGAGCGTGCACAAGATGGTTACAGCCGCTTGTTTTGTGTGAAGCTGAAGAACGTGAGTTCCAAACCAACCGCGAGATGGGATTTTTTTTTTTTTTTTCTCTCTTGAAAAAACCCGTCTCTGGGTACCTGATTCAGTTCAGAAGAAGGCTGAAGGCGGGGGAAAGGATGAAGATGGGCTCCGTGTTCTACAAGTGGAATGTCCT
>JADBJO010000866.1:150000-152500 GCA_016801955.1 Conus betulinus
AAGGAAGCGGGTGGGGGGGGGGATGGAGGGGGAGGAAGAGGCAATGAGAGATAAGAAGCAGGGGCAGCTAACCCACTCCTACCTCCTCACACCTCTGTGTTCCTCATGTTCCGTCAAGAGGTAACCTTTGAACGCTCCTTGTTCTTCTCTTCCCGCTAATGGCTTTATATGCCACTTTACTTACCCCCCCCCCCCCCCCCCCTCCTCCTCCTCCTGCTTTCCCACTTTTCTCGGTCTGAAACACACACACACACAAACACACACACACACACACACACTCACACATGCTCACGCACGCACACACACGCACGCACGCACGCACGCACACACACACAAAACGAAAAACCTACGCATTTGACGACTCAACTCACCGTGGTGGAGCAAGCCACCTCTGATGTTCAGTCTGCAGTGGCGCCCCCAACGAGCATCCTCCCCCACCCCACAGCCTCCCAGGCGTCGGCTGACTACAGTGGCACCAACGAGCATCCTCCCCCGCCCCACAGCCTCCCAGGCGTCGGCTGACTACAGTGGCACCAACGAACATCCTCCCCACCACAGCCTCCCAGGCGTCGGCTGACTACAGTGGCACCAACGAACATCCTCCCCACCACAGCCTCCCAGGCGTCGGCTGACTACAGTGGCACCAACGAACATCCTCCCCCGCCCCACAGCCTCCCAGGCGTCGGCTGACTACAGTGGCACCAATGAGCATCCTCCCCCGCCCCACAGCCTCCCAGGCGTCGGCTGACTACAGTGGCACCAACGAGCATCCCCCCCCCGCCCCACAGCCTCCCAGGCGTCGGCTGACTACAGTGGCACCAACGAACATCCTCCCCCCGCCCCCAGCCTCCCAGGCGTCGGCTGACTACAGTGGCACCAACGAGCATCCTCCCCGCCCCACAGCCTCCCAGGCGTCGGCTGACTACAGTGGCACCAACGAACATCCTCTCTACCACAGCCTCCCAGGCGTCGGCTGACTACAGTGGCACCAACGAACATCCTCTCTACCACAGCCTCCCAGGCGTCGGCTGACTACAGTGGCACCAACGAGCATCCTCCCCCACCCCACAGCCTACCAGGCGTCGGCTGACTTCCCCCCCCCCCCCCCCCCCCCCCCCCCCCCCCCCCCACTCCCCAACCCAAGACTCCAATGATCACAAGAAAGACCCCAACCAACCTTTTTAGCGGGGGGCCCCAGACAAGCTCCCGTGTGAAAATAAACCCAAGTCTGCATCGACAGAAACCACCTCACGTCACTCCACGGGGTGAAAACGACCACCGGCCTTCCCTATCTCAAACACCGGCCGAGTCAGTCAATCTCCTCCCAGTCTTCCGCATAATACGTAGTAGCCAGCATATGTGCCCCCCCCCCCCCCCCCCCCCCCCCCCCTTCTTCTATCCCTGCTCCCCCATTCTCTCTCTCTCTCTCTCCTCTCTCTCTCTCTCTCTCTCTCTCTCGTAGGCATTCAAGGGGGAAAAAGGGAAAAGGAAAAGAACCACCTAACAAGACAAATGAGAATGATGCAATTATGAAAGCGAAGTGCATGAATAGGAAAATCATTGAGAGGGTACGGGGAAAAGTATTAAACACACTGTGTTTAGACAGAGGTCTTCGGCCTACTGAAGTGTTATGAGGTAGAAACTGGAGTTGTATTCAAACCTTGTTTAATGTTAACCAATCGGTCAGTGATCAGTGATCGTCTCAGTTTGAATGCATGAATGAGAGAGAGAGAGAGAGAGAACTCAGAGAAAACTTTTATTTGATCAAGGGTCGAGAGAGAGAGAGAGAGAGAGAGAGAGAGAGAGAGAGAGAGAGAGAGAGAGAGAGAGAGAGAGAGAGAGCTCAGAGAAAACTTTTATTCGATCAAGGATCGAGAGAGAGAGAGAGAGAGAGAGAAACTCAGAGAAAATTTTTTATTCGATCAAGGAGAGAGAGAGAGAGAGAGAGAGAGAGAGAGAGAGAGAGAGACAGACAGACAGACAGACAGACAGACAGACAGACAGACAGACAGACAGACACAGAGGACTTATCTCTGCTTTCAATTTACTTACAATCGGTGAACCTTAATATGGCATATGCGATCGGCGGAAATATTTAAAAAACAAAAATTATTTGATTTGACTCATGCTGGGGAGAGGGGGTGGGAGTGAGGGGAAGGGCTTAGGCTGGGGGGGCAGGGTTGGGGGGGGGGAGGGGGAGGAGGGGACGGGCTGGAAGCGAGATCTATTTAAAACCACAGTAATACCCCAAGAACGAGAACTCTATGAAAAGGAAGAGGGGGAAGAAGAGGCAATTTTCATGTCGGATGTCCCAAACTTCCAACTCACTACTTTTAGACTTCTACCTCAAGCTATGCTCTTTTTTTTTTTTCCCCCTTTTTGTTGTTGTTGTTGTTGTCTTTCCCCTCTTTCTTTTTTTTTTTTTTTTTTTTGACAAGGCTAATAGATCCTCACAAAGGAGCACTGAATTCTTTACACATATGGCCCAAGTGGGTCGATT
>JADBJO010000866.1:162500-165000 GCA_016801955.1 Conus betulinus
AGAAGAAGGAGAAGGAGAAAGAGGACAGAAACAAGCGCTGG
Organism: Conus betulinus; assembly: GCA_016801955.1. NCBI lineage: Eukaryota > Metazoa > Mollusca > Gastropoda > Neogastropoda > Conidae > Conus > Conus betulinus. Next base: position 162,542 of record JADBJO010000866.1, read on the forward strand.
ACAGCGACGCTGTGGTAGTAGTTGTTGCAGCTGTGGTTGGTGGTGGTGGTGGTTAGTTGGTGGTGTTTCAGAGAGTTCCCAAACTGACAGGCTGTCTTCTCCCCCCCACCCCTCCTCCTCCCGTCCAGATGCCCACACAACGGGGCACTATGGTGAACCTGTGCGCACTCGAATGACAGCTGGGACCACGTACAGAGCTCAGGTGAGTCGAAGCTGGTGAAGAGGGGAGACGGACGAATGGGAAGTGGGAGTTAGGAAACGAGCGGGGTCGGATTTGTTGTTGTTGTTGTTGTTGATGCTCTTGTTGTTGCTTTTTGTTGTTTTTGTTTGTTTTTGGAGGAAAGGGGTTCGGTTCTTCAGTTGTAAAATTGAATTAAGCAACGGGGCATGTGCTTGTGGTCTCTCTCTCTCTCTCTCTCTCTCTCTCTCTCTCTCTCTCTCTCTCTCTCTCCCCTCCCCACCTCCTCCCTCCTCCTCTCTCTCTTTCTCTGTCCCTCCCCCCCCCCCCTACTTTTTCAACATTACTTCTTAATGCATCGTTCAACAACAACAACAAAAATTTCTACTGCACACCGTCGTGCTTATAGCCGTTGCTTGGCTCCTGCGACGTAATTATCGAGATCCAGATCCGAACCTATACAGAAAGGCAAAATGCAGCAAACAAACCACTACGTGTCGTAAAGACACAGAAACAAATAACCAGGTCACAGTTGCAAACCAAGACAAGCGTACAGAAAAACAGTTGGGACATCCTTTAACAACAAGACGAGACTCCATCACTCTCAAAAAAAAAATCAAATCAATACCAACAATCATGCCAAGAGTTTGGGAAAGAGTGAGAATGTAGCCTATGAGGATTGTTAGGTATAGAAAATTAGCAAACTCTGTTAACAAGTAGACACTGTGGCAACTTCCACAGTTTGCTTTAAATAACACACACACACACACACACACACACACACACACACACACACACACCTCTTCTCTCTCTCAAATCCCCGTGTACTCGTTTTGCTTGAAGCGCTGAAAAATAACCGTTTTTAACCAGCCAACAAACAAAAACACCTGTTTGAAAAATGCACTCAAGAAAGGATAGGAGGGGTGGGGTGGGGGGCCGTAGTTTGCGTGGAGATGAGCTTGCCAACGCAGAGAGTAAACCTTACACAATCACCGCACTACTATTGGGGAAAGGCTCTGTGTGTGTGTGTCTGTGTGTGTGTGTGTGTGTGTGTGAGAGAGAGAGAGACAGAGAGACAGACAGACAGACAGACAGAGAGACAGACAGAGAGAATGAGTGTGTGTACATGAGAGAGAGAGAGAGAGAGAGAGAGAGAGAGAGAGAGTATGGGAGTGGAGGGGATGTGGGTAACGAGCTGAACAAGACAGACTGGAATAAGATTCCAAAGGAAATCGTAGCTGACTGACTTGATGCTCCTAAGAAAGATGCCCACCCCCCACCCCCACCCCCACTCTCTCCCTCAGCTACAGTGAGTTAATGGACCACCGTCATCACGTTTCAATCTGTCGCTTGTCTCCTCCCTGTTGCTAGGCAGGAGCTTTCTCGTCCACACTTAAACCCCAAACCCCCCCCCCCCCCCCCCCCCCCCCCCCCCCCCCCCCTCCACATAAGAGAAGACAATCTACTGACAGAAAGAAGCTTGACGACTGATTCACAAAGCTGTTTTCCGTCGCGCTTCTTCTTCCACAGAGCGACCACAATCAACATTCTGATTCTTATGTCACTAGATTATCTTCTCTTGCGGCGGCGGTAGAAATGGACGTAGCCGCTTCCTCCCCGCCGTGTTGAGACCATGCTAAAACGGCAGGAATGAACCCCCCCCCCCCCCCCCTCTCTCTCTCTCTCTCTCTCTCTCTCTCAGCCCTGATATGGCCCCTTTGCGGTCGGCTGGGCTGTAAGCAACATTACTTTACCCCTCTCTCTCTCTCTCTCTCTCTCTCTCTCTCTCTCAGATGCCGATCTGGAAAGGTTTCTTGTCGTTGCGCGCACACACACACACACCCCATCCAGAACATAAGCTCATGCCCGTCAAGTATGGATGCCGATGCACTGGCGTCTGATGGCGGTGTGTTCCTTTGGAATATCACAACGTTCTCAGTTACCTTCTGCTAGCAAGCTAGCCTGAATATAATACATCTGACGGAAAGAAGTTCTTCTGCGGGAGAGGAGGTGGGGAAGGGGGGGGGGGGGGGGGGTTACGAAAGAAAATCCTTCCTCCGTCTCGCGTTCTTCGTGTCTGCAGACAAAGTCTAAAACTATCACGACTCGAACCGAAAACCCATCATCGGTCATACAGACCGCCTGGACAAGCACGGTTTGCTTGGTTGTAAGCCGCCCCACCCCACCCCCACCCCACATGAATGTAGGATTTTTTTTTTTAATTCAGATCTCAGATTTTGTACTTATGGTACTACCGTGGCCCTGCAAAAGGAACGGTTGG
>JADBJO010000866.1:177500-180000 GCA_016801955.1 Conus betulinus
GAGAGAAGAGAGACAGAGACAGACAGACAGACAGACGGAGAACCAGAGCGAGACCCGTGAGACAGAGAACAGTTTTAGCCAGCACGTGACATAATGATACTCTCCTGCTGTACTGTTTCAATCGTCCCTCCGTCAATCGTCCTTTCTCTATCACACACAGTAAACCTATCACCTACCACCACCCCCTTCCTTTGCACACACTCCCCCATCTCCCCCCCTCCCCCCCGCACGCACGCACACACACACACACACACACACACACACACACACACACACACACACGATGACAACAAACACCCTTGAACAAGAGGAAGAAGGTACACCGGTAGAAGGAAGGGATGTTGGGGGTGTTGTGGGTTGGGGAGGACATGTTCTCGCGATTTCATCACAAAATAGTGCCAAGAGAATGCCATGTCGCTCACAGTGCCATTGTACAGTAGTAAGTGCATCGTGCAAACCGTTTTTTTCACGTGCATGCTAGCTCTGGCTACGTTCTGAAAGAGACAATACCAATTACCACCCCCACTCCCTTCCCCCTTTCCCCTCTTTCTTTCTTTCTTTCTTTCTTTTCTCCCTCCTCTTCTCCCCATTCTCCCCCATGGCCCCTCCCCCATACCCCCAACTCCCCCTTTTCACTCCATCCGTTGTTAATTAAATTCTCCTCATTCGTACTGAGCCGGTGGTCGGCGGCAGTTATAGTAGATAGCACAATCTGACACGAATGCAACCTGCCACAAGAAAAAAAAAGATGGAAGTCACACACACACACACACACACACACACACACACACACACACACACACACACACAAGTACTCACACACACACACACACACACACACACACACACACACACACACACACACACAACGTAAAAAAAATGCACTGCACCTCCCTTCCCCATCCCCCCACCCTCACATCTCTCTCCCTTCTTGGCAACGTCGTGGACAACACCTGTACGTCTATCATTACTACAGTGCATCTTTCGCTTCGAAAGACGATAATCGCAATACACGGAAAAAACACCGCCAGCTTTGATAATCCATGAGAGAAAAGAAAGAGAGAGAAAAAAGAAAGAAAGAAGACGAAAGAAGAAGAACCGAAGGAATTGAAGAGGAGGAAGGAGAAGAAGAGGAAGAAGAAGAAGAGAAGAAGAAGAAGAAGAAGAAGAAAAGAGAAGAACCGAAGGAATTGAAGAAGAAGAAACCGAAGAAGAAGAAAGAAAGGAAAGAAAGAGAAGAACACGAAGAAGGAAAATCCGAAGGAATTGAAAAAGAAGAAAGAAGAAGACGAAGGAGAACCGAAGGAATTGAAAAAGAAGAAGAAAGAGAAGAAGCAGAAGAAAGAGGAAAGAAAAAGAAGGAAAGAAGAAGAAGAAGAAGAAGGGAGACGAAAGACGACCGAAAGAAGAAGAAGAAGACCGAAGGAACCGGAAACAGAAGCGAGCAGAAGAAGCAAGCAGAGAAGAAGAGAGAACAACAAGAACAAGAAGCGAAGGAATGATCTGCACATGGCCACAGTGTGACCTGAGGCTGCCAAGGATTAGGGGACAATCTCGTCACAACACAACCGTCGATGAGATTTCCAGGCAAAACCCTTGGGGGGGGGGGGGGGGGGGGGGGGGGGGGAACAAGGGGAACAAAGTCTCCTAGCCCTCCGTCACCCCCAGCTGAACTGCACAATTCTTCATCCATCACCCGAAAAAAGAAAAAGAAAAAAAAAAACGGGGACAGAGGGAAAAGAGTCTGGAAAGGATGGGGAGCGGGGGGATTGGGAGGGTTGATTGGGGGGGGGGGGGGGGGGTGTGTAAAACAGCTGGGAGATCCGCGGCACAGCTTGTGGTGAATTCAAAGTGTCACCTTGTGCACGTGAAGTCAAGGTTCTCTCTTTCCGGACACCTGGCGTTCGTTCACGCTGTGACGGGGGCACACAACGCGCGGAGAAAACTACATGAAGGTCGTTCCTTAGACGGACTTGAAAAGCAGGTAGGTCGAAGGAACCGACACTCTTGTTTGTTTTAAACCCATGCGGTGTTGGGACTTTTTCTTTTTTTTTGGTCTTGTGTAGTATCGCACAGTTTGAGCATGTTGAAGACCTTCAAAAGGGACTAGCCTCTGAAGATAAAACGGAGAAGAGAGGAGGACGGAGAGGAGGGAGCGGGGAGGAGAGAGGGTGGGAGAGGAGAGGAGAGGAGCTGGGAGAGAGACGAGAGAGAGGGAGAAGGGAGAGAGTGGAGGGGATGGCGAAGAGAGATACCTGGGAGTGAGAGACGAGAGAGGAGGGCGAGGACAGAGGAGCGGGACGGTTAGGGAGGGTGGGGGACGAGGAGAGAGAGAGAGTGGGACAGGGGGGATGGACCCAGGGGAGGGGAGGGTGATGAAGAGGGGGGAGGGGGAGGAGAGCGGGAGGAGAGGGAGAGAGGAGGAGTCAGAAGGGGGGACGGAGGAGGGGAGGGAGAGGGAGGGAGCTGGTGACGGGACGAGAGGAGAGGAGGCAGGACA
>JADBJO010000866.1:185000-202500 GCA_016801955.1 Conus betulinus
GCGTGCGTCCGTGTGTGAGTGATGCGTGCGTGCGGGGAGAGAGAGAGAGAGAGAGAGACAGACAGACAGACAGACAGAGAGAGAGACGGTGATGAAACAAACCTTCGTTCCCAACTTGTACTCTCCCTTCCCCACCCCTAATTACCTTTTCCATACTCCTCTCAGTCCATTCGCTCGTCCCCCACACATCACAACATTCCACCCCCACCCCCACCATCCTCTCTTCCTTTCCCCTGTCTCTCAGTCACCCCTGCTGATCTTACGGCTCGCTCGATCAACTGGGTGTTTTCACGGTCCAGACGGAGGAGGAAAGGGAAGGGAAGGCACATGGGCAACGAGGAGGGGGAGGGGGGGGGGGGGGGGGGGGAGAGCGGGATGAAGACTGGACCTGATGGGACAGATGGTCAGGACAGCTATCTAATCCCCAGGCCTTGCCTCCTCCACACCAACTGCCAAAAGGAAAGTTTCAAAATGGTGTCTTGTCCTGTGCTTTGATTGTCAATGTCCTTGGCGGCAACTAACCCCCCACTCTTTGTAAATTTTGCCAAAAGGAAGTCAGGAAGGAAACTGGAGGGGGTGGGGGTGGGGGAAGAGAGAGAAGGAAGGGGGGGGGGGGGGGGGGGGGGGGGGGGTCTATGGGGCATGGAGGCGAGGCGAGGCGAGGCGTGAAGTGAGACGGTTTAGTGCCACAAGTAGGGGTGAGGATGACAGGGTGGGGATTGCTGGGTGGGCTGGGGATTCATACGGCGACAGATGGTCGCTCTCCGTTCTGGATTGTATCCTCACTGTCCCAACGCTTACCTCTCTCTCTCTCTGTCTCTCTCTCGCTAGGAGTACTGCAGGTAAACTGTCTTTCGCTGGAGCTCTTTAGTGTCTGATTTCCGTCCGTTCCCCTGACATTTCCGATCTGAATACCACTATCATTTCCACGCATTTTCAACACTCTCTGGAACTTGCCAGTAGCCCACCCATCCAATCACTCCCTACAACCACAGTCACTATGTCCGTTAGTTCTCTTACTCGCTATCGTCGGTTCAGTTCGTTGACCCTGCCCCCATTCACCTGCACCGCCTGCCCACAGAGACGGAGCTCCAGGACATCTGCAGCAGCCAGCAGCTGAAGAGCCAGCGGGGCCACATCGTGACCCCCCAGTACCCGCTGCCCTTCAACCGCCGCCTGACCTGCAACCTCACCATCGTGGTGGCGCCCTCCAGAAGCTGCGCCTCAACATCATCAGCATGGAGCTGCGGGCCCAGGGGAAGACGGACTGCGCCGACTGGCTCTACTTCAACGACAAGTTCCACAGCCTGACGCTGTGCGGCCGCCGCTCCAACATCTGGTACAAAACATGCACTCCAACTTCCTGCACATCGAGCTGCAGTCGCAGGACTACTCCGTCAGCCAAGGGTTCTGGCTCTACTACGAGGGTGAGTTGGTAGCGCGGCCGCGCGCGCACACACACACGCACGCACGCACGCACGCACTTCTCACTGCAGAAAGCGAGGGAGGAGCCACGAACTCTGCTAAATATATTTTTCTTATGGTGGTGGACACATCTGGAACTCAGTTCTCTGAAAAGTTAAGAAATGAACACGGATGGCTTATACACTCACTATGAACAAGCAAAAACACACTCATTACATTCAGCTTTGTTCTGGTAGTGAACACATTTGGAACACAATTCCCGGGAAAAAAATGTTAAGAAATAAACAAGTATAGCAATCATCTACTCCTATGCAAAAGCAAACACCACTCCTTTACACATTCTTTTCCGCTTTCTTCTGGCAGTGAACAGATTTGGAACACGGTTCTCAGACAAGTTGAGAAATAAGCATGAAGGCAAACTTCCTCCCCTGTGTATAATTCATTCGATTCTGTTAAAAAATGATCACCATTTCAATCATCCCAGATCAGGCTCATTTCACTTTCTCTCTGCTGAATCTTACATGACAGTGAGCCTATGAATTTATAACAGGCATTCATATTATTTACCTGTGGACTCTTCCAGCTGACCCCCTGTTACCAACCACACCCCCGAGCCCTCCGTTGCTGGAGGAGACGACGGTGCCTGAGGAGAGGCAGCCGAACGGCGGGGGCAGGGGCTCCATTCTGCTGACCACCCTCAGCCCACGACACCCCCCGCGGGCGGCTCCTCGCGTCACCACCCCCATCCCCATCTCCTGGACAACCAGGAGGGCAGCAAGCCCCGTGGGGCCAAGTCCCTGCCCTTCGGTGAGTCCAGACACCGTCTGAGCTGACCTCTCACGCTGACCGCTCTCACATCCACCGCTGCCTTCCCTCGGACTCTTACCACAACAGTCGTCTCTGTCTTTCACTGCTTCTACACACAGTCATCTCTGTCTCTGAACTGCTTTCATATTCGCCATCTTTGTCTCTTGCGTTTATATTCATCATCTTGTCTATGAATGCTTTAATATCCCCTATACTTGACTACTTTCCTATTCAAGATCTTTCACCAACTCTGTTTTGTTCAACATTGTTGCACAAGAGTGTTTGTGCGTGCGTGCGTGCGTGCGTGCGTGCGTGCGTGCGTGCGTGCGTGCGTGCGTGCGTGCGTGCGTGCGTGCGTGCGTGCGTGCGTGCGTGTGTGTGTGTGTGTGCTTGCGTGCGTGCGTGTGTGTGTATGCATGCGTGTGAGTGTATGCATGCGTGTGAGTGTGTGCGTAAGCGCGCGCGCATGCACGCGCATGAACGTGCACGCGTGAACGCACACGCACCCACACACAGACACATGCCCCCATACCTGCCGCCTCGTTGCAGGCCAACACCCAGTGCAGCAGGTAGGTAGGTAGGTGACTGATGGCGTTGAAATGTGGGCCGTTGTCTGGTTTCAGCAGCCATAGCTGGGGGAGTGATTGGAACTCTGTCCCTGGTGCTCATCGTGCTGCTGATGTTGCTGCTGATCAAGTGGTGAGTCCTCCACCCACACTCACCCCCCCCCCCCCCCCCCCCCCCCCCCCCCCCCCCCCCCGCATACCCTCCTCACCACCATCCTGTTCTCCCATGGCAACACCATCACCACACTGGCCTCATGGGAAAGAAGCAAAATGCATACAACCCAAACACACACACACACCACGCGCACACACACACACACGCGCACACACACACGCACACACACACACACACACACACACACACACACACACACACACACACACACACACACACACACACACAGGCACACACACACATATTTTCGTTGACCTCTTACTCAGAGAAGTACTTGAAATGAAAATGCCATGTACATCCCTCCTCCCTTCCTCCCCCCCCCCCCCCCCCCCCCCCCCCCCCCCCCCCCCCGCAAATCGCAAATCGCCACTCTCTTCCTCCTTACTCGTTTCCTCCACAAAAGTATCATGATGGCCAAAATGTGCACCAAGATGTCTGGACGTAAAGTAGGCTACATGCACAATTTGCAGGACGCTTCTACCACAGATATATTTGACAGGTCTTTTGTCTTCGAGTTTCAGAGAGGAAATAAATCAGAAGAGTATTTTGTAGAAATCTGATTGTCGCTGGGCTGCCAAGACCCAAAAAAAAAAAAAAAAAAAAAAAAAAAAAAAAAATCATCCAGATTATGACCGTCCTAATGAAGGTTCACAGTGTGGAATCCATTTAAATGACCTACGACAAGGCTGTGAAAAAAAAACACAGCATGCCAACGCCCAGAACGAAGCTTGTAGCAGAATTATGTCCTTAAAAGCAGCCACGGTTCCGGCAAATAACACCGATGACTGTTCAAACCCTCCAGGAGAACATGTACACGCTCAGTAAGATTCCTGACAGAAAAACTGTGCCCTCTGATTGCCTGACAGAACAACTGTGCCCCTCTGATTGCCTGACAGAACAACTGTGCCCCCTGATTGCTGACAGAACAACTGTGTCCCCTGATTGCCTGACAGAACAACTGTGCCCCCTGATTGCCTGACATTACAACTGTGCCCCTCTGATTGCCTAACAGAACAACTGTGCCCCTCTGATTGCCTGACAGAACAACTGTGCCCCTCTGATTGCCTGACAGAACAACTGTGCCCCTCTGATTGCCTGACAGAACAACTGTGCCCCTCTGATTGCCTGACAGAACAACTATGCCCCACTGATTGCCTGACAGAACTGTGCCCCTCTGATTGCCTGACAGAACAACTGTGCCCCTCTGATTGCCTGACAGAACAACTGTGCCCCTCTGATTGCCTGACAGAACAACTGTGCCCCTCTGATTGCCTGACAGAACAACTGTGCCCTCTGATTGCCTGACAGAACAACTGTGTCCCTCTGATTGCCTGACAGAACAACTGTGCCCCCTGATTGCCTGACAGAACAACTGTGTCCCTCTGATTGCCTGACAGAACAACTGTGCCCCTCTGATTGCCTGACAGAACAACTGTGCCCCTCTGATTGCCTGACAGAACAACTGTGCCCCTCTGATTGCCTGACAGAACAACTGTGTCCCTCTGATTGCCTGACAGAACAACTGTGCCCCCTGATTGCCTGACAGAACAACTGTGTCCCTCTGATTGCAGGCTGAAGGAGAGACGCTACTTCAAGGACGAGAAGTTTCTGGAGATCAGGAACCCGGCTTTCCGCAGCAGCGGCGACTTCCACGACGCCAACACACCGCCTACTACAACTAAAGCGACTGTCCGTGATCCCCCCCCCCCCCCCCATCCCCCCACCCCCACCCCTCTCCAATCGTGCCGTTCACCATCTGTTCCACGCAGGCCTTCCACACTGCTACTGTTCCCTCTGCACTGCTGATTCTTAGCACGTGTACAGACTGTGGGCTTCTGAACACTTTGCTACGTACACAGGGAAAACTCGTGATCGTACCCATTGCTTCTGTAGATGCTGAAGCCGTGTTCTTCTACTGACGGGTTGTGTTCTCATACTGGTTGTGCTCCAAAAACTGGGAGGAAAACACAGTTGTTGTTTGTTTTTTTCTTTATGGATGTGGTCAAGTACTGCCCAAGGTTCTGTGTGTGATGTACCACTGGTGGTGTGAGCTGATGACGGCACACGACACAGCAGTGACACAAAATGTGTGTGTGAGCGTGCCAGGGGGAGGGTACGTGTGTAAAAACCACCACGAAACTTGTCGAAGTGCCCAGCGCCATGGAGGACGACAGAGAGGAGGCAGTGGGCCACGAGTCACTGCCATGTCGGTACAGACCTTCAGAAAGAAAATGTGAAAATGTGTCGGTGTCTCCCCCCCCCCCCCCCCGGCGAACGAAGGAACTGGGACCCGTTCTGCTGAGTAACACATTAACATATAGTCTTTCACAATGTTTGTATTTCTTGATGATCACCAGACACACACACACACACACACACACACACACACACACACACACACACACTTCCACAACGCTCAATGACAGATGCAGAGACTGATTCTGACCCCCCTCCATCTTCATAACGCCAGCGGCCGTCCAGGTTAGGGTCAGGTGGTTCCCAACCTTCGGTGAACGCCATCCCCCCCCTACCTGCAGCGCACAGAGAATGCCCCAGCTGCCTTCTCCCTGGAGCACCGAAGTGTCTTCCACGGTGTGTCAACGCACCCGTCCTGCCCCTGACCCCACCCCGGGTCCCATGGAGCTGAGGATGCCCAGGCCGGCCTCCCATGTCTGGAACCATCCCCCTGCCAAGGACAACTCCGTGATGATGAACGGTGCATCGGAGGACCTCTTTGGCTGAAGGGGGTTCACTGGCATGCAGGAAGGGAACACTGACACGCGGGGAGGGAACGGCAGAGGCTGAAGGACTATGACCCGACGGACGCTGGTTTGTGCCGGAGTGCCAGGACGTGTTTCAGCTCCGTGGACACGTACATATCAGAGGAAAAGAGAAGGCCCACAGTAGGGGGGGAAAAAAAAAAACAACAAACAAACATCGAGAAATGTTCCTGACACCAAGTGGTCTTAACTAACCTCCCATCGTCTGCTCATCCATCGTACTAACCCGTCATCATACGTCCATGTATCACTGGGGAAACTGCAACGCTTGTTGACCGTCATGACCATGTAGACGCTGACCATCCACTGCAGGAGTGCCAGTGTCAGGGACTGTGCCTACGATGTCATCCAGAGCGGATGTTCAACGTAGTCAGCAGCTCTCCTGCTGTGACTGAAGCATAGGGCCTGATGATGATTCAGGAATCTGACACCACCTTTTCCATGAAACTGCCTTCCAACTCATCATACCACATCAGGGACACATTTCTTCTTTTTTTTTATTTTCAACAATGTACATCACACACCAACTAGTTGAAAAAAAAACACAAAGGGATGGTAGGAGTGTGAGTTCCTTGTTGCTGTTCATTATTGTCAACACTGTTGTATATCGATATTTTATTTATTCAAACTGTGTTCGATGGTCAGAGAGTACGCAGAAATGAGCAGAATCTGATTCGGATCAATCAATGCATAGCCCACTTAGGGTAATGTGCATGTCTGCCTAGTTTGAACTGCCTGTCCACGTTTGTTGGAATTTCCACCACAAAAAGCTTGGGATAAATCTCTGCTATCTCTGGGGCTTCCATCGTGGGTTGACAAACCCTCCCCGTTGGAAGTTCAAGGGAGAAGATAAGGCATGTGTCTGTGCGTAACATCCACGATGGCACGCAAAAGAGGAAGAGAGAGAGAGAGAGCTGACTTGTGATCACAAGACCATCTTCCCTGACATGCAAAATGTGGGGCATGTCCACTAACTCACGTCCTTGGTGGGAGATACCTCTTCTGCAATTGGCCGTCAAGCATAATGATATGAACCAACAGCACATGGATTGTGCAGACCGCCAAATTCACTGCAGAGAGTACAAACACAGATGACAGATACAGGCATGATACAATGCAGGCTGGCTGCCAGCTGCAATGCCAAGTGTACAGACGGCATCGGAGAGAGATGCCGTTCCACAGGACCAGGTCGGCAGGGGTTAGGGTTTCATCCCCTGCTGCCTGAGGGAGGCTGCTGTTTCAACAGGGTCACGGTCATGACGTGGAGTCTTCATGGGGGCCACGGTGGGAGGGCTTTCCTTCCCAGTCTGGTTTCTTTCAGGATCAGCCAGTCAGGGCTGGCAATGCGCCATCATCTTTCTCAGACCTCTTCCAGGTCTGCTTACACAGCACAGACTGAATGTCTGTATGATGTGATCCATTCCAAGGTTTTCAAACCATAAAAGAACAGAGAAAAAAAACTCTTCAAAATTCTATCAGTCTGAGCTGCTGGTGAGCACTGATATACTACACTCCAAGAAAAAAAAACATATTCTAAAGACTTCACAATGGAACCTTTTTTTGTGTGAGCATGGAGCGTATCTGTAGATACTGTCCCTTCTAGACAGTCTTCTCCTAACATTCTTCAGGTTGAACAAGTCACAAAGAACAGACTACAAACTAGCTGGGTAGGGGGGGGGGGGGGGCTAAACCTAAGAATCACTGAAAATGACCCCAACTTTCTTACCCAACAACTTCTGCTGGGCTTTGTCTGATACCAAGTCAAAAACCCCAGCACCAACATGAGTCCCCTAGTCCACAAAGCTGTATTGTGAAGAAGGATCATATACTCACCCGCCTGGTCTGATCACGTGTGAACGAAAAGAAATCTTCCCAGCAAGAAGCTCAACATTAGTGATTTACTGCATGAGAATGGTCACTGACATTGGATAGAACCCAGACAGACCCTGGAAAGATGCCCTCCAATCAGGGTTCTCCACGTTGCCTCCCACGTCTGAACCTGACCTTGAACTGTAGGTGTAAAGGTGTACAAAAAGGCTGAAGGTCAAGGGGTGTACAGGGCTGAAAGTCATCGGGGGAGGTGTACAAAGCTGATTGTCCTTGTAATTTATGCCAATGCGCTGTCCGGATGGGTCAGCATTTTAGCGCGTGTGTGTGTGTGGTGTGCGTGTTTGTTAAGGGCCAACAAGGTGAGGACACCACGGCTCCTGACCTGGAAGCCATTTTCATCTGTGATATTCATGCATTCCTTAATGCAGACGCCATCAGTGTACATAGTTCATCACAAGGTCTAATGGAAGCTGCAAGCGGGCTACTTTGGCTTTTTTTCCCTCTGTCTCTCTCTCTCTCCCCCAATCCCATCTCCACCTTTTTTCCTCTCTCCTCCTATAAATAATTCTCCCCCCTTTCTCCCCCCTTTCCTGCTGCTAAATACATCTGTGTGTGGTTGTTTGCTTATTATCTAAAATGCTGTCTTTTATCCATGGATTAAATGTTACTGTTAAATTAGTTTTTCACTGTTTTCCTTACCAATGACCGGCAATGCATGTTCCCCCCCCCCCCCCCCCCCCCCACCCCCCCCCCCCCCCCCCCCTCCCAAATTACTGGCCAGTCTGATCTGTAGTGTAGTCAGAGTTTAAACCATAGGACATGCGTCAACAAATCAGATATACACACATACAAAAACTGTCAACAACAACAAACTTGGATATAGTTACACTGTCCGAATATCCCGCCATTTCATGTATCTCAGCTTCTTTGGATGATTTCAGTGGGTCCAGAGTTATTCCCCTTGACACTCCTGTGAGCACTACCACCATTTCAGTGAGGGACGGACAGTGGACCTCCGGCAGTGACACAACACACCATGTGGCATGCAGCGCTAACGCACCAGCGCACACATGGCATTTGTGTCATATATGTAAACACAAGAGCACAGCACACATACGAACGCACGCACGCGCGCGTGCAGGCGCGCACCACACACACACACACACACACACACACACACACACACACACACACACACACACACACACACACCACTTTTGTAGCATCCATTACAAAACACGACTACGCTGCACTAACAATGTTTGTAGTATTCAAAATACACACAATAGCATACAACCTCAATGTTTGTGCATTAATTACACTTACAGATCACGTGAACACTAATAAGACGACCCCTCAAATCAGATGGCACACCAACAAGGAAAGAGTTCAGAGACAAGTCCACAGAGGTCATCAGGTTGACATGCATCCACCCTCCCACTGACGACAAGACCTTTCAGTGCAACCTGCCTGGCTTAACTGTACGTTAAGAGCAATTACACCCATCTCACTCCCCTCACCTTTTACACTAAGTGCCGGGCACAAACAGAACAATAACACCCCATTTCACTCACCTCCTCCTCATTCACGCTATGCGTTAGGCACAAAAGAAAAATAACACCCATTTCGTTTCCCTCACGTTCCCACTACTAAATGTTTAGCTTGTACTTCACCGAATTTTCTCAGCAATGTGTTTTGTGCGTGCTCCCCTTCTTCAGCAATACTGGACAGCTACGCAAGGCTTCCATCGACATATTTATTGATGTGTGTGTGTGTGTGTACATCATGCATGCGAGGGCGTATGTATGTGTGCATGTAGGCGCGTGTGCAGGCATTGTCTGCCTGTTTGGTGTGTTGTCATGTCCACAACTGTGTTGCCTGCCACAAGCGCCGGCTCCGTCGGAGGGCGGGGGGGGGGTGAGGGAGCCCCGGGGGCCTTGTGCGGCAAAGGGCAGAGTATCGCGGATCACCAGATATCCAAGGCTGTATAGAGATACATATCATGTCACTGAACAGTGTCTAACCACCTGATGTTGATTGTTCTGTAACCACCGCCACCTGTAACTGCCATCAGTATTTCACTTTGTACATAGCATGGTCATCTCTCGGGGTGCAAATGATGGGAGTGTGTTTTATGATGCGAAGCGTCAGGGGGGGGGGGGGGGGGGGGGGGGGGGGGGGGAATGCTTGGTACTACAACAGCTGATGAGCACGGCTGTGTGATAATAACAGCAGCAAGTGAGTTGACCGTGATGCTGTAACTCTCTTTCAGTAGCGCACATCCCTGTCAACACTCAACATGTCACATTGTTCTTTGTTTGTTACCATCACATTTGGGTAAGAGAGCAGTGAAAAGACACTTTTTTTTTACAGGTCCGATAACATGCACGTCGCTTTTTGTAATTTTGTACTGAGAAAAAAAATGCTTTTTTTTTTTTCACCTCATCATTTTTGTAAATTCCAATTCCATGTTTCTTTTTGTGTGACTATCTGTGCAGCGGGTTACCTGTCGGTTGCTTTCAGAAATTGTGTTTCCAGAGACAATCGTGAACAAAAAAAAAAATGCAGGAAAAAAAAAACAACTGTTGAATGAAGAATGAACTGAAAATGAGTACATCCATGAACAAATGTTCAGAAGCAAACAAAATAAAGATTTTAAACACTTACACATAGAAGTCTCTTGCGCAGGTACACAGCATGCAAGTACACACACACACACACACACACACACACACACACACACACACACACACACACCATGGTCCCCTTCTCTTGTCCAATATTACATTACATTCAAGAACACACACTCCCACATGCAGACAGACTCACTCTACTCACATCCATTCACACATCACATGCGCACATTCACATATATGTGCACAAACGTGCGTGCACACACACACGCACGCACGCACGCATGCACGCGCACGCACACACACACACACACACACACACACACACACACACATACACACACACACACACATACACACACACACACACCCCTGTCACATCCCAGTTGTGAAATTCTTCCTGCTCCCATCCCTGCAAAGTTCACCACCAACTTGTAGCAGGCTGGTGACTACGTGGCGCTGAATGCTGACAATGCTTACGGAATGTGTGGTGACATAATGAGCGTGTTCAGGTAATTATGTACAGGCTAATTATACCCCACAGATGATTGCCAATCGTTGGATCTAGTCAGGTGTGGGGGGTGCTGTGTGCAAATGAGTGGGAAAATTGGTGTTCTGGAGCGCTGCCAGCCGTGTTTGACTTCGCCAACTGTAAATGTCACCTTGTAGTGGTAATACCTCTCTTTGGCCTCCCTTGCTCTCTTTCTCCATCGCTCTTTCTTTCCTCTTCTGTCTCTCTCTCCCTCTCTCTCTCGCTCCCACTCTACCATCATTTTTTGTCATCTATGTTTGTCTTAGTTCATTGTCTTTGTGACTTTTTTTTTTTGGTTGGTATTTTGGTTTTTATTAAATTACTGTGGTCAAGTTGAGTAGTCTGAACAAAAACAATAAAACATGAAAAGAAAAAAACGGCGGCCTCTGTTTACTGCTGTATTGGGGGGGGGGGGGGGACAGAATGAGAGCGACAGTGGCTACAGTTTGTATTGATGATGTCTTTGATCTTTGATGGCATGTCCACATGGTCACTCTACAGGCTGTAAGAACAGATAGAGAGAGAGAGAGAGAGAGAGAGAGAGAGAGAGAGACACACACACACACACACACACACAAAGACAGACAGACAAGCAGGCAGGCAGAGAAAGGCAGAGGCAGAGAGTGACACAGCAAGACAGTAAATTTGGGAAAGAGAGAGTGAATGAGCTGGGCACACACACACACACACACACACACACAGGTGCAGAGGGTGAATAAAATCACACACACACACACACACCTAAACATACCACCCCATGTTTTCACTCTTGTGTGCTCTGGCATGGTCACAGTTATACATTTCTGGTATATTTAAGCACACTACAGTTATGCATGCAGTAGACTTACTGCCCCTTATCTTCCTAACTGCCTAGAATGCTGGACGAAATGGGAGTCTGCCTTAAATTCTTTGGATGGGGGCTACATTCAAAAATACCTATCAGTCCAAAAAAGAACAAAACTCTCTCTATTCTCTCTCTCTCTCCCCCTTCTCTTTGCCCCCTCCTCTGTGCCTCTCTCTCTCTCTCTCTCTATCTCTGTCTCTCTCTCTCTCTCCCCCCTTCTCTTTGCCCCCTCCTCTGTGCTTCTCTCTCTCTCTCTCTCTCTCTCTCTCTCCCCCCTTCTCTTTGCCCCCTCCTCTCTCTCTCTCTCTCTCCCTCCCTCCCTCCCTCTCTTTATACCTGTAGCAATAACCAGCCCCGGTATACACCATGTCGACATTGGTCAAGCCGACCTGATCAAGGACTTTGGACAATCACAAGCAGGACGCAGAAAACGATTCAGCCACAGAGTGGTGAGGACAGGTCCTCCTTCAGTGCTATGGTACATACCAAAGCACCATGCACTTACCTTGCAGGTATTAATCGCTTCATAAAATAACAAGGACACAGGCGCACATGAGAGGACACACCAGAAAGACCGACACACACATGCTGGTTTGTGCGCCAACTCATACACAGAGTCTCATACATGTACGCACACACACACACACACACACACACACACACACACACACACACACACATTCATGCACATACACACAAACATGGACAAACATAGTGCATCACACACACACACATTCACACACATACACACAAACATTCGTGCACATACACACAAGCATGGACAAACATAGTGCATCACACACACACACACACACACACACACACATACACACAAACATTCATGCACATACACACAAGCATGGACAAACATAGAGCATCACACACACACACACACACACACACACACACACACACACACACACACACACATTTATCCACATACACACAAACATTCATGCAAATACACACAAACATGGACAAACATAGTGCATCACACACGCACACGCACACATTCACACACATACACACAAACATTCATGCACATACACACAAACGTTCGTGCACATACACACAAACATGGACATTGTGCATCACACACACACACACACACACACACACACACGCACGCACGCACGCACGCACGCACGCACGCACGCACGCACGCATGCGCGCGCGCGCGCATTCACACACAGAAACATCCACTGACCTTGGGTTCATGACCAGGCGGCGGAAGAAGTAAGTCCAGGTGATGTAATCCATGGCGTCCTGTTTGGAGCCCACGGTGCCAGCCACGATCTCTGCGTTCATGTGGTCCGGCAGCACGTCCAGCAGACTGCAGAGAGCAGGGCAGATTCCATGATCACACAGCTGAAACTTCCTAAAAACACTCCCCTCCCCTCCCTAACAGATTCCCTCTCCAAAAAAACACACTCCTTCCCAATGCAACCCATCACCTGTTTCGTTCACAAGGAGACTGAAATGAAGACAATCTACTCCCCACCCACACAAGACCCAAAGACACACAGAAAGAAGTTTGAAGTGATTTATTCACTGAACCAGCACAAATACGACAAGGACACATTCAAACAGTCATTCACTTCTTCACCACCACACTCCTTCTAAGGCATACACATACTTCGCCACGGAGCGTCTGCTCATCCTAAGTGCACTCATCAACGATCTATGAACACCCCAAACTAAGAATGACCGGAAAAAAAAAAAAAAGAAAATCATTCTGTTTCAAACGTCGTTCAAAGAAACAACACAAAAGAAACCTAACTCTGATTTACAGTGACAACAATGTTAGCTATCAATCACAAACTTATGCCTTGCTTAAGGCTGTGTCAAGCCAATTGACATAGGCTAGAACACGAAGGCTACATGAAAATGTTGTTATGCTCTGCATAGTTATGTGGGGATTGTCTTCAGTCGTGACAAGCTCCTAGCATAACATTATCAGTCTCCCAAATCCCTCGAAGTCGGAGTGTGGCTGCCCATGTGGCGGGGTATAAAAAAAAAGTCACACGTAATGTTCTCATCCCCAGCTGATGCATTTGTTCCATAGTGTTTTCAAGTACCTCGGCTGTTTGGATGATCCCTGGAGTCTTTAACCAGGGTACAACAACAATCACAAACTTCACAAGTACTGGATGACAATGAGACTGACAAAGATGACACATCTTGCAGATGTTCGTGACACTTTATGACAACAGCATAGAAGAAATTTGCAGACAATGGTAGATATGGGCAGACAACTCCAACTGTACAATGGGTGAGAGCAGATACAAGTTTTGCAACCCCCCCCCCCACCCCCTCCCCCCCAACTCTTGCACTCCTCTCACATAAAGACACAAAGACTTCAAAAAACTTCCCAAAAAGGCATCATCGCAGACCTCAAAGTTCTGTTGTTTTGTGCACTATTCCCCTCTTCCGGGACACCAGCCCAAGTAAAAGAAAAGCGCTAACAATTCAGACCCAAGCAAATGAGAACCGAACCAAGGAACACACACAATAGAACAGCACTGCCGAATCTCTACCAGGTCCCTTTACTCAAAGTTGAAGCTTTTGTCCGAGAAAAGACCCTAAACAGTTTTACACATCATGGCCCAGAAATACTCCCAAGAATGTAAACTATATGTTGCGCGTGGCTCTAATGTAATGACATCATGTCCTGCAAACAATGACTTCACTTCTGACCCAGGTCAGCAAGTGATTGAACAGAAAACCACTGAAAGTTGCTGTTCCAAATTCCTGGGCCTAATAGCAAGTGCTCTCTGTCAGAAGATGTGACAAATGACAGAAGCAATTTTGCTTCCACAGGCTGCATCCTATGCAGAGTAAAGTCGTCACCGACTGTCCTCACAACCCTTTATGAAAAAAAAAAAAAAAAAAAACCCTGATTTTATCGCGTATATTTTTCTCGTATATCTCTTTCCACAAATGACACCTCTAATAAAGTCTTGCCCCCTCCCCCTCCCACCTCCTTCCCCCCTCCTGTGCCTGACTTTCCCACCAATAAAAACTCATACAAGAAACATTCGCCCAGACTCCTCCGACAATTAAGAGGCTTTCTCAATTAAAAAAAATAAAATAAAAAAAAAAAAACCCTCCTTTTCAAACATATTTCTCTCCCATCAATGTTATTGTTTATTCACAGCTAATCTCGCCCCCTCCCCCTGCCATCACCACCACCAACCTACCTTCATCACCATCATCACTATAACAGTCTTCACAGAGGGGTACAGAGACTGTGACAGAAAAAAAAAAAAAAAAAAAACAAAATCTACACAAACGATGTAAGAATGGCCACTGACTTGGACTCAACAGGGAAGGGTTCATAGAGGAATCTCTTGTAGAAGTGCTTCTTGACGTCGTGCACCAGAATGCTGGCGATGCCCTCGTCGTCAAACTGAGGCCGCCCCGCCCGGCCCATCATCTGCAGGACATCTGCACACAGTGCCCCCACACAACGTAGGTGACTGACTGGCTGGCTGCCATGAGGATGACAGGTTATGGTCAACTGTCCGGGGACTGAAGACTTTTCTCTCTCTCTCTCTCTCTCTCTCTCTCTTATTCTCTCTCTCTCTCTCTCTCTTATTTTGTGTTCTCCAGTTTTGTGCATGCATGTGTGCATGCAAGTATGCGTGCATTCGTGCATGTGTGTGTGTGTGTGTGTGTTGTGTGGATAGACAAATGGGTGGGTGAGTGTATGCGTGCGTGCGTGTATGCTTGCATTCAAGATAGATCTAAACTGGGAGTACATTTATATGCTTTGCATCTTTTTTTTTTTTTAGCATGCAGGGTAGGTACATGCTATGTATACATGTCACCTGAACCATCCGCCTGCGGACCCTATTCTTGCGACAGATGGTGATGGGTTTCAACAAGTGCCCAAGACGTCATGCGTGCATTTGCCTGCAGACCTCACTTAAATCGAGGGACCACAGCTGTGAGAACTGAACTGCTGAATTCCCAAGACTAATATAAACCTTGCTCACTGCATCAGCCATCACGGTGGGGTTTTCTCCCCCAGATTTTTTTTTTTTAAAGCACACACACACACACAAAATTAATGAAAACAGTAATTGTTGCCATGAATGCAAGCTTCAGTTCAAGGGAAACTACACAGACGGTTAACTTGACCATTCACATGTATGCAGTTCTTTCCCTTCTTTTTCTCTCCACTCCTGTTGAGACTGTTCAGAGGTTGCTCTTTGTTTAAAACAAAACCTTGAAACAAGGTTGATTTTCATTTTGAGACGTGATCCAACTTGTGACAGGTGAATGGGTCTAACAATGGATATGGTTATCAAACCCAGAGAACATAAATGATGAACAACCTCCCAGTGCATTTGCTTTGACCACGTTGTTCGACGGAGTCATTCAAATACTTTTAAAAAATTTGGTTAGAATTCCCACCTGCAGTCGCCTCACTTTTGCAACTCACTTTCCTGAAAGTTCACAGGCAGGTCTGAGGTCTTTTCAAGCTGGAATCCTGGCTACTCACCTACAAACCAAGTTCGGTAACTTCCAGAAAACCCTTATCCTGCAACAACTGGACTCACATAGGAACGAGAATCCACACTACCACAAAGCCACGTGGACTAAACTAGCCGGGACTAAACCAGCAAAAGGGACCGAGATCCATTAACCTCTCCCAGGGGGCAAGTCCCAAACAAGCTTTTGTCCTCATGTACCCTCTCCACTCCAACTCAGATCAGCACGCCATGTCAAACCCTCTCTGTATGAAAGACAGTGAGAACAGGCCATCTCAAGCCAGGCCACACTGAAGGGTCATGGACTCTTCACATTTTCTTTTTTCTTTTCTTTTTTTTTTTTTTTTTTGTATATTGAATCTGTAACACAAAAGTTTTTTGTGTGTGTGTGTGAGAGACTGCACTCAGCTTGTGTCAGACCCTAGTTCTAATTCAGTCTGTCATCGGGGGCGCAGGCACTGGTTGAGTGCATAAGCCCACAGTAAATGACACCTGAGCCTTTCTTAAGTGTTTTTAACAGTCCCGTTTTGATGACTAAGTACCAGGAAGTTGCTCTGCACAGCACTAGTAAGACAGACGGTGAGGGTCAATTTCAATCAAGAAATCCCCCTATGATTTTCAATAGAGGAAAACTCCCCCCGAGTCCTTCACACACAGGACCACACTTCTCACCCTTCTTGTCACACATTCAAAATATGCTAAAAAGAAATAATGATAATGATAAATAAAATAAAACAAATCAAACCAACCATGCAAACAAAACTGTGCATCTACCAGAAATGCGCTGGGGGTGGGAGAAAGGATTGGGAGTGGGGCGGATGGGGGTGGGGGATGGGGGGGTGGGTGGGAGCACTTGTTGAAGATGTGTTCAGAAAAAAAAAAGAGAAATGGCAGATGTTGGAAGTGTGTTGATCCAAGGACTGTGTTGACAATGTACACGTGTTGAAAAACAGTATTTTAAAAAAATCAAGATATCTGACACTACTGATAAAACAGACACTGGAAATGTCTTGACAACAACTACAACACCTCCTCTTGGGATTGGAACTGTGTTATTTCATTTGAATGAAAACATCTGAATTAAAACAAAAACAAACAAACAAAAAACAAATATCCTCTGCGGATGTTGGCACTACAAAGGTTGCAAAGGTTCATTTGAATCTAAACTAAAACACCACCAACAAAAATAACAACTACATCTCTACAGATACTAAAAATATGGTGATAAAGGGGAGAACAAAAAACAAACTCAACACTCATCGCAAATGTGTTGATTAAGAATCATGACTTCAGCAGTTATGTGTCTAAAGCCACGGACAATAAGTAACCAAGTGTTGTTTGCCTGAAGAGCAACAGAAAGGTGACAATAACAGTGAAATACAAATTTAAACCAAACACAAGGATAAGGTCAG
>JADBJO010000866.1:205000-212500 GCA_016801955.1 Conus betulinus
TTCTACACTGTCATTACTGTAAGGTGATTCCGTGTCATAAGCAAGATTTGTTTGGACTTATGGGTGTGTGTACTTATTTCATCATGGGAACAAGAGTTACCCGACTTGTCTGTTCTTCACTGTTAACTGTTCCCTGCCTCATTTAAGATTTCCTTTCATACCAGTCAAACCAAGGTTACCTGTATTTGTCACTGTTTGTCCATGTGTGTGCTCGACTATCTTTAAGGTCTAAAAGGCTGTGCCAGTCTTGACAAATGCTGATTTGTGTTTGTTCCATTCTCCAGTTGTTGTTGCCATGGACATGTGTCAGGCAGAGGATACATGGGCAAGTTTGGAATATCCTTTGTTCAGGGAATTCTCCTTGTTTGTTCTGTGTGCTCTGTGTTGTCATTTCTGCTCTGCCATTTGGTGGTCATAAGAACATTCATATGGAGTTATAGGCATGTATTTTATTTCATCATGACAACAACAATAACCTCATTTGTTTTGTTATTAACTGTTTACTGTTCCCTGCCTCCTTTCAGAATTCTGTTCAATGTAGTTGTCGTTATTTCTTTTGCTGTCTCACACTTCTGAGCTCCCTCCCTAAGAGACATCACTCTAAAGAGGCTTATCCTGGTCCCTCCCCCCCCCCCTCCCCCCCCCCTCCCCCCACCCCTTACGCAACCACGCCTGATTTGTATGGTCACAGCCCATGAACCACTGTCCTCAGGGAACAATAATATCAAGTCATCGTGAGGCAACCTGGCAGAGAAGACCCCCCTGCTGCCGAGTCACTTCAGATGGTGCTCAGTGTTGCCTGCTGTGATCCAAACTTCTGCAGGACACCACCCGCCACGCCTCCGGCCTGTTGACAACAAACTGTGTCATCAGGGAGCCAGCATGAGCCGTTCTCCTCCCCTGAGAATGCCACCACATCCACACAGTGACAGTCCCTGTGAACATCTGCACAGGTGACTTTAACATGAACTGGCACAAAGGTGGGGAGAAATCAAAGATCACCATGACAGTAAGACAGGAAGGGCCAAGGAACTGGGGACTTTCTGACTCATGCTGATCAACGAGGGTGAGAATGATCCAAGTAATGCCACAGATCTCCAGACTGGTCTTACCCTACATGACAGGGCTGCACTTAGCGCTTTCTTTCCATAGCATTATCCCCACACCAGTCAGGCTTGGGATATACAGACACTTGAAGTCGTGGTCAGGATCTTCTTCTTCTTCTGCGTACGCAGGCTGATACTCCAGCGGACACTCCCTATATGGACAGACAAGCATTAATCCCATCTACCCAACAAAGGGAGTGGAGTTTTGCGTGTATGACCCTTTTTTAACCCATCATTAAGGCAGCCATACTCCATCTTCGGGGAAGTGGTCAGGATTTCCGGTCTTCCCACCTGAGCCAACAGTGCACTTTATTCTGAGGAAGAGCTGACTTCAGGACAAAAAAAAATCCTACAAACAAACACTTCTGGTTGGATTCAAACCCATTCATGGGCTGATTTGAATGAGCAAATTTCAAATTCTATGGTGACTTTTTTTTTCTATTCTTCTGATATCAATAGCGTTTAAAGCAACATTATATACTGATGAAAGTTTTAGATGAAATCATTGTAGCAAGTAACTCTACAAGTATGAAATCAAAATATGTACATACACATAAATTTACAGACATGCAGGAGTTATATTTGACTATGACGCTGTCCAGTTTCATCTGCATTTTACCCTTAAAAACTAAATGATACAACATGCCTGAATAGGAAGCAGTGACGAAGGGGTAAAGGTTCTACTTGGTCCCTATTTATCAAGAATTATGCAGCACTAGACAATCCAAATACGACTGAAATTTGATACGCTGTAGAAAAAGCTATCTTGACATAGCGGTGTGCCCTTTTCATGTTATCTTCTGACTTAAACAGCCATGACATGCCAGGCTGGGGGGCCGCAATAGCTCAGTTGGCAGAGCGTCAGACTCGTGATCCTGGGTGCGGGTTCGAATTTTGGTACAGGGGAATTTTTCCCTCAGAGTTAACATTGGTTCTGACTCCATTCCCCACACAGTCCTTCGAATGAGACTATAAACCAAGGTTCCGTGTGTGAACGCATACGCAACATCTTGCACACACGTCAAATCCCATCACCAACTTTCGGAAGAGAAGGCCAGTTTGCCCTTGGTATGGATGACACGTGACATATAGCAAGCATCTTCCACAACGATGGAGTATGGCTGCCTTAACAGCAGGATAAAAAAACGGTCATACACCAAAACTCCACTGCCTGTCTATACAGGCAGTCTCCGCAGGAGTATCAGCCTGCGTACACAGAAAGAAAGAAACATGCCGGGGCTGGGAAAGCTACACAGCCAGTCACTACTTCAGGACTAAAAGAGTTAATGAGTTAAATGCATGAGCACCTGAATGCGCTGGTTTCACGAACAGTTCCTCCACACTCTTGCGGTCGCGTTCCACCAGCCCGGCGTGGTGAATGCCGATGCCAAAAGCCAGCATCAACTTCAGGTTGCTGTCACGGATCCCACTGATGACGTTTTCAATCTGAAACACCAACAGGTCAAGGTCAACATCGTTAACATGAGATACAGGTTGAGGTCACACAACCCCTTGCCAAACAAGGGGTCAAAAATGCATTGCCTGTGCTCAAGAGTATACATGTTCACCTGAGCTCACTCTTTCCCTACATATACTGTGCAGGCAACAGATGCATGGTTGCCTACATAGCATGTATAGCAATATTTTTTTCTTTAAAGGATACAGTACCTGGTGCTGGTCTAAAAGCAAGGGGAAACATTACTAAACGAGAGATGTATGGAGAGAAGAAGGAAAAGAAAAAAATCACTTCCAGTCTGCTAGGAACGGCAGGGTGGTGGCACAGAAGAGCACTGCTCCATGTATGTGTGAGTGTGTGTGTGTGTGTGTGTGTGGGGGGGGGGGGGGGGGGGGGGTTGAGTACATGTGAGAGAGCATGACGGCGCTCATGTGGCCCCTAACAGCAGCATTACTGAAAAGAAGAGGGACAAAAAAATGCATGTCATGGGAGGTAACCTCACCTCCGCGAGTAGACAGCTCAAGACAAGTGTTTGTTACTTCCCTTGCTCTTGTTTCCGCCCTTGGGTTCCTGAAGCATTTGGTTTAACCACCGTTCTTAGCAGGTTACTTTGTGTGCTCGCACTCTCTCTGCTCTAAGACATGCATGCACTCACGTGCACATAAGGCAGGGTCTACACTGTTTGAAGATGATATTTCTTCTGTTTTGATCCCCCCCCCCCCCCCCCCCCCCCCCCACACACACACACACACACACACACGCACACAGCCCCGTGTGAACACGTGTCCTACTCTAAAACCGCTCATCCCCACTCCCATTCTTTCTTCTACACTCCCCCCTTCCCACCTCTCTGTCTCTCTCTCTCTCACTATCTCCCCCCCCCCCCCCCCTCTCTCTCTCTCTGTTTTCATTCCTTCTGTTTGGCTACAAACATGTCACTATCAAATTTATGAATAGTCTGCTTGGTGGTACTTGAACTGCATTACGGTGTGGTCATGTCGATTCGTCAATATGAATGATATATACTGAAATGGTGTATGAATGACATTCCGTGAATGAAATGTCACTGGCCTAAAATCTGTATCCATGAATATCAAAGACTGATCGATCAATCTCTCTCTCTCTCTCTCTCTCTCTCTCTCTCTCTCTCTCTCTCTCTCTCTCTCTCCACTGAGCAAAGTCTATCAAAACAAGTTTGAATCATTACAGTTTCAAGGAGACTGGGGAGGGGGGGGGGGGGGGGGGGGGGGGGGGGGGGGGGGAGCATGGATTTTTTGGAAATGCTGAAACGTTTGTTTTTTTTTCCCAAAAAATATCTGAATATTTCAGAAAGAATGATGATGGATCTTCTAAGCCGCAGACACGCGGATCTAAGATAAAGGACAGCGACAAGTTTAGACTGTATTCTGTTGTTCCTTCAAATCACTTTCGCGTCGTGCGATGGCAACCGAAGGCAAATTCAACGCAGCATTTACAACGTTCAGACTGGTTCTGAAGGCACTGAGCTTCACATCAATCTCACAAACTGGAAGCTCTCTCGCTTTTTTCTCCCGGCCGCTTGGCGTGTTAAAGCAACGCACACACCAACGGAAGAAGCATGCCTACGCGACCATGCACGCACGCGCGCACTCAAGCACGCACTTACATGCAATCAATAACAAATACATGAACGCATTCAAGTATGCACTGAGAGAGAGAGAGAGAGAGAGAGAGAGAGAGAGAGAGAGAGAGAGAGAGAGAGAGCATGCAGGTACGTATAATCAACCCTAAATATCTATCAAACACACACACACACACACACACACACACGTCCCACATCCACTCGTGTATCCCGAATACCGAGAAAAAGGAACAACTCCCAAACACGAGACTCAAGAGAGGGAGACAGACAGACAGACAGACTGTGAGAGAGAGACCAGACAAACAGACAGTGAGAGACAGGCAAACACAGGTCTTCAATCTTGAACCTTCCAGTAAAAAACTCAGGAAACACTCAGGAAACGTTCAAGGCAAAAACGCCTCCAAGCTTACCGGGCAAAAATTTCTTCCCAACGGTCGTTCAGCATAATAATGCTCTCCACTCTTCTCTTCTGGCCGGTGTTTGATATGCAGCGAAAAGGTTGGGGGGGGGGGGGGGGGGGGGGGGGGTTATAGATGAAAGAAAGAGTGAGCAGATCGGTGTGCGAATGCATGCCTAGATGTGTGGACAGGAGGGGGAGGGGGGCAGAGGGAGAGGACAGAGGCTGAAGAAATGGGGGCAGTGTGCATGTCTTTCGGGTGCAGGCAGGTGTGGACACGTTATGTCCAACTGATACTGTAAAGTGTTCAGGCAAGTCCCCCCCCCTACCTTCCCCCCCACCCCTCCCAACCCGCGCACCCCACCATCCAACCCCGTCTCTCCCTCCCACGGCATGTTGAAATCAAGCGCTAGCAGCTGTCGATGTCACTGGGCAACTGACGACCTTACGACAGACAACCAGAAATGAAATATCTTTCTCTCTCTCACACACACACACACACACATACATACACACACACTCTCACACACAAACCAATCATAAGCTGTCCTGTACGTGTATATTGGACGCGCAGTGGTACCCATATGTTTTCCCCAACTACGACGATCCCGGAGTCCAGCATTCGCATGACCCACCTATACTAACCACCGACTGACGATACTAATCGTTCACAAGTCACGGAAACCAGCACAACAGAACCTCCACCTCCATCCTGAGGGCGTCGTCAAGTTTATTCAGCGGCAGTCTGCCCTGAATTTTATCAACACCATGATCAACTTGAACAATAAACGCATCTGAGATTTTCCTCACTGTCATTCAGCTATTGCCCTCGGGCAAGTCACTTTCCACCGCACTCCGCTTTCTCTCACTCAAACGGTTACTCTTCATGTTGTTCGCCTCTTCAAAGATGCAACAGGGGCAAGATCAATATCTAGGTCCTGTACCGACTGGAGCTCTCCCTACGCAAGTTGAAGGCATTCATCGCTTCCTGTTAGTTAGTTAACTGGTGTGTGTGTGGCTGCTTGTTCATCACTGGTTGGCTGTCTGTTCACTACTTCGCAAATGATTGAGCCTAACTGTCAAAATTCGAAGCACGCACATGGTGGCTCGAACGCAGACAAAGCCTACGCTGCAGACAGATGGCACATGGCCGACCTCAGTGAACTGCACACAACAAGGAAATTAGCACCGTGGTTACCTGAAACAGCACACCAGCCAGTAAAAGCTGACCCGTTTACCCTAACACTGCCATTGGTGTACTTTTCAAACGTCTTTTACATATTGAGCATCGTTTCTACAAAGAGTGTGTATGAAATTCCAAATTTGTCAAAATTGAGGGAGGGTGGGGAGTTTTTGTTCCGTTTTCATCCACCATCACACTGCAGAGTCTTCTTCCTGATATAGTAACCATCTGCTCTTGCACCAAGTATGGTGAAAATGGGTTCTGTCTCACACAACTTACTTTCAAGTCTGATTCATCAGCATACTTTGGCACAGACTCAAGCCCTCTAGACATTCATCAGCATACTTTGGCACAGACTCAAGCCCTCTAGACATTCATCAGCATACTTTGGCACAGACTCAAGCCCTTTAGACATTCATCAGCATACTTTGGCACAGACTCAAGCCCTCTAGACAGCTTTTTGTACTCCCAGTTCTTATAGAACAGGAAGCACTTTACAATGGGAATGAAGAAATGCTGTCTGTGTCTGTGTGTGTGTCTGTCTGTCCGTGGTCAAAATGTGTTCCACTCGCTCCAGACAAAACTTCTGGGCTGATCTCTCTGAAAATTTGTAGGTATGTTCATTATGGGTCACGGATGATGCCTGATGTTTTATTTGACCAGAATAGCCATTACTAACGGCTATAACGGCCCAAAACGGTTTTTTCTTCTTTACCGCTCAGTGGCAAAATGCATCATGACGCATGTTTGATTAAGACGTTTTTCAGCTCTCCCCACCCCACCCCACCTCCCACTTTTGACGTGTCTGACCGACTTTAAAATAGCTTTAGATCTAATAACTTTTGACTAGTAGATCATGGGTATTTTCACAGTAGGCATGCTTTTGACATGTACACACGTATTCAGGATAAACTGGGAGTAGATCTTGTTTCGATGTTTCAAGACTTATTGTCGAAGAAGCAGACATAACCTGACATGATTTTGTGCTCAAGAGTTCACAAGAGCAGTCCCTCTTTGACCAAAACCCCAATAGGGTTGCATGCAGGTGCCATTACCGCTCAATAATTTCGTCACTAGAATTTTGTTGTAACGTATTTTTTGTTCATCGTCGTCGTATTTTTGCCAAACGTGTACAAAATACAGCGAAATCATATTGGTAAACAGGTCTGTTAAACAATTCTCTCAGATGGGTAAACAGGCCTGTGGAATAATTCTCTCACCTAAAGTGCTTGATAAACTGCCCGAGCGAACGGGATTCTGACAAAGGGAAAGGAGTGAAGGAGGAGGCGGGCGCAGAGAGGACATGGTGGGATACTGATCCTCGATGGTCTACATCTTTGGTCTCTCGTTCTGCGTCAAAGCCTGCCTTTCCCTCATCGTTTGTTCGTGGTTCCACCTGTTTAGGTATCTACGCGACGCAAATGCTAGTCCTTGGAATGTGTGTTTGACTCGTTACATTTGCACTGGAACAACACACACACACACAACGTATGTGTCTTACACATACATGCAAACTACTTTCACTGATAAACTCACATACATACGTGCGCGCGCGCGCACACACATGTATGTGCGTACGCACGCACGCACGAAATGCATGCGTGCGCGCGCGCGCGCGCGAGCGTGTGCGTGTGTGTGTGTGTGTGTGTGGTGTGTGTGTGTCTGTCTGTCTGTCTGTCTGTGTGTGCGTGCGTTCGTGCGTGTGTATGTGTGCGTGTGTGTCGGTGCGTCTGAATG
>JADBJO010000866.1:215000-220000 GCA_016801955.1 Conus betulinus
TAATCACTAAAAAACATAGAGCAGGCTGTCATCATAAACTTACACCATTTTGCTGAATTTTAAATATTTACTCAACTTTAACAGAACATTCTTGCCAGCCGAGAATAGTCTGCACAGTTGTAAACAGATTTCACACTCGTATACTTTCTGGGAATAAAACGTACTCGTAACTCTTCATACTTTGGGCATTCCATAATGAAATGAAATTCGTCTCCAACATCTTGTTTACAATCTTTACAAAAGCGTTCCTCGCGGGCAAGACCAAGTCTTCTTCCTACTTCAATCATGAGTTTGTGATTACTACATCGGAATTTAATTAAGGGAAATATATATAGATCAGGTAATTGTTCAATGTAATTTTCACGTTTGAAATCTGTTTATAATTTCTATAGAATAGGCATTTATTACTTGAATGTAACACCCTATTCCACGAACGTACATAGTTATCTTTCAAAGATAAAGAAATGTTTCTACATAACGATCTTTCGTTAGAAAACTGCTGTGTTTCCCAAATACAATCATAGCCTGTTTCTACAAAAATGCTTTGTATACACTTTATCCACCCAGACATATAAATACCATTTTTATACAAGTCATATATAAACACAATACATTTTACTCGAATATTTATCCGTTTGAGTTGCTAGTGAGATCCAGAATCGGATCATTCGGGTTTTAATTTGCACAGACAACGGATAAATCCCAAGTTCCCCATATAATAACTCTGTCATGGTACTGCGATTAAGTTGGAGTAAATGCTTTAAGAACTTAAGTTGCAAGCTTTCTATGATTTTGATATCTTCATAACCCCATATTTCACAGCCATATAATAGCACAGGTACAACCATCTTTTCAAATAGATCTAAAACAATATTCACGGGTAATTTTTTATTTCGAGCGACTTGGAGTAATGAAAACATTGCACTTTGTGCTTGATCATGCCTATGTTTTTTACATTTATGAAATTTACCAGATCTACTAAAACAGATTCCCAAATATTTGAAACTATCTACTATTTCAATGACTTCGTTACCAAATTTTAAACACGTGTTTATTATTCTTACGTCCATTGAATATCACAACTTTAGTTTTCTGTACATTAACAGTTAGTTTCCATCCAGTACAATACTCTTTTAAACGCAGTAAGAGCTTTTTGCAAAGCATCACATGAGGTAGCAAGCAAAACAGTGTCATCAGCATACAAAAGCAAAAATAAACAAAGATAACTGCTTAAGTCTGCATCAGGAAGACCTAAATCAATATTTAACGAGGTACAATTGTGATCAGAAAAATATTGTTCGAGGTCATTCAAAAACAAAGAAAAAAGAACCGGAGACAAATTTTCTCCTTGCCGCACTCCTCTATAACTACTAAAATAATCAGATTGTTACCGCTTATGAAAACACACGATTTAATTTGATGGTACATGTTTACAATCACCTGGAGAATCTTACCATTCACTCCTTGCTTTACAAGTTTTTGCCATAGTCCTAATCTCCACACAGAATCAAAAGCTTCCTAAAGTCAACAAAAGCACAAAACAATTGCTTTTTTTTTAGCAGCGCAAATATCTACAAGGCTTTTCAAAACAAATAAATGATCCAATGTGGAATGACCACGACGAAAACCAGCCTGACTTTCAGAAAGCAGCTTATTACTTTCAAGAAAATCAGTTAATCGATTATTCAAAATCGTTGTAAACAATTTACCTACGCAGCTAAGCAGTGTTATTCCACGATAATTGTCACAGTCGTCTTTATTGCCTTTCCCTTTGTAGATGGTAGTAGAACAAGTCCCACTACCCATTCTTCAGGAATCACACCTGAGTTAAGAACTTTATTTGAAAAGTTTTACGATAAATTGTTGTCATAAGGGCACGCTGTTCTTAATATATTCGTTTATAATCCTGTCATCACCTGGAGCTTTCCCATTTTTCAATTTCTGCACTGCTGATTCTACATCTACATCCTCGATTGGTCTATTCAAAAACTCGAGATCAAAATTTATATCATATTCAACATCATCTTCCACCCCATCATCATCAACGTGAAGATCATATTTTTAAAGTGGTCATAAAGTTCATTCAACCAACAGGACACGACACATTTGGTTTCCTTTTTATTTTTGCCCAGTACTCTTTTTGGTCGCTTTGTCCTTAAACACCTAATCTCTTTGTGCCATTCTTTGTTGTGAATTTTCTGATTTTCTTAATACCTTCTTATAATCTTTACTTTTAATCAACAAATTTACACGATTACCAATGGAGTCATTCTGTTTATTTTATTTTTAGCTCTCTAAAATAAGCGGCCCTCCTATTCTTGCACACAATATTAAACCAAGGTTTATTTTGATTATGTTTTGACGACTGTCTTCTGTTTCCTTTCTGAACTTCACCAAGGGTATCCTTGGCGGCTTTCAAAAGAATGTGTGTTAACAACTCATTTATATTGGCTACTGATTCATTATCATTGTCAAGTAAATTGTTTAAATCTTCAACATCTCTTAACACACAAACTTTCTCGGAAATACTCTGCTTTAGTAGCATCCCATCTTTTAATTTTGATTTGACCAGCATCAGACTTAACATTTGAATATTCAACTGATTGTTGAAGACTGCATCTTACAGTTTTTTTCTGTGAGTCATCATGCCTGACTTGAATACCTTTTAAACACATAACTAGAGGACAGTGAACATCTGATAACATGGCATCAAAAGGATCAACATCAAAATCTGTGACATGAGGATACAAATGAGGTGAACCTATGATATAATCAATAACAGTGCATCCACTACTTGTATATATTTTCCTAATTCTGCATCTCTGCCAACTCTGCCATTGAATATTAGCAGCTTATGAGATTTGCATAAATCCAGTAATCTATAACCATAGTTGTTTGGTCTCCGAAAATCTTGGGAATGTCTTTCATAAGGAATGTCATGTTGTTCCATGCAGAAGGGTAATTCATTAAAAAAACATATTATCTTCATCGTCATCGTGTCGATCTAAATCAAGAAAATCAGGTAAATTTTTTTGTATATGCATTGAAATCACCCATCAATAGCACATAATAATCTTCAGAATTATGCCGCGTAAGACTAGTCTGGAGATCATCAAAGCAATCAACACCACCATATACACTACCTTCGGGAGGGAATATATACGGCTCCAACCAGAACATCTTTATCATAACCTGTAAGATTTTTCTTAATTTTAATCCACATGACACAGTCTCTTTCACATTTTGTTTCTAAAAACTGGATATCTTTTGAATAATTGGATCTATAAGCTACTGCTATACCACCAGATCGTTGATGTGAAAGATATTTTCTACTTAGTAAAGCGACGGAATAACCCAAATCAGAAAATATAGCCGATATAAACTCTGTGTCTTGAACGTCTGTTTTGGTTTCAGTGAACGTCACAACATCAAATTGCGTTATGTAACTAACGAAGTCTTGATCCTGTATGCGACTTCTAAACCACAGACATTCAGTGATAAAAAAGACAGATTAAAAGGTGCAGATACGGAAGAAATCACGTGCACGTCTGACTGTAAACGATCAGGAACTGGCGCGGACGAAACATCTGAATTGTCAGAATGAAAAATAGAACATGCTGTTTTTTCAACAGAATAAGGTAATGAACAATGAATAGTGGAATGTTGGTGAGCCCGAGGTCCTCCTGGTTCATCCTATGTCGAGGACACGTAGTTCGACAACCCCAGCTGACGGTAGTTAATCTGGTCCAATCCAATCCGGAAGAGGTCGTCTGGGCTGTCGAGGTAGATTACGTCACCCGCAGTCTGGCCAGCCTTCTTCTTCAAGTGACAGATGACCTTTCCGTCGTGAGAGAGGTGGACACACGCTGGACGCTGTCGTGGTTCTTGGCCAAGTGAAGAAGTCGTGCTCGAAGAGGCGTGAGATCATCATTTATGAAGACTCTTCTATACTTCTCAGAATCCTTAAGGAGCTGCCGCTTTTTCATCACCGCAGCTTTTGATTTCCTAGAAGTGAACTTTACCAACACCGGACGTGGTTTCTTGCTAGAACCCGCATCACCTAGCTTCCCATTCCGGTGAACAACTGATATGTCCTCCGCCTTCACCCCACATTCCAGCTGATCAAAAAGCTTCATCACCTCTTTTTCAGTGTCTTCTCCTTTTTCTTCTTCCAGGCCGGTGATCTTAATAGTTTCCCTCCTCTGGTACTGCTCAAGTCTGTCCAGATCGTATTTCAGCAGTAGGTTCGTACGATCTGCTTTTGCCTGAGCTTGTTCCTTTTCCTCCTGAACAGCAGCCACTACAGTTGCCACACATGTTTTGTAAACATTTCTGGAATACTTTTTCTATCTGGACAGAGAGAACAGGCAAAAGAACTTCCGTGACACGAAGAGCAATGACGTCAACGTTTTCAATTGCGTCATTACCCTTAATAGCCTTCTGTTTCCCCTTTCCATGTACTGGAGGTTTTTTATTTTGTAAGTTCAGGGCACTTAAAACAGTTGCCTCCAGCTCATCATCTCTCACATCGCTGTCAGCAAACTGTTTTAAGAATTCTATTGACGATTGAGATGATGATGATGATGACTTGAACTTGACGAAGCCATTGAAGACGTTGAACCAGCAGAACCAGCCATCGATCAATATTTTCAAACAGGATACCACGAAATGAGGAGGTACGTACCGTAAAGACAAACACTTCTGTATACCGCAAAATCAAAGGTAAAAAGCTTACCGAAAAACTAATGAAAAAAAAACAAACTTAAAAAAAAAAAAAAAAAAAGAAAAATCCACGGAGCAAGTTAACAGTAACACAGAGTTTGGAGGTAGGGAAGGAAGGAAGGAAGGAGACGGGGGAAGAGAGAAAGAAGAGAGCAATGTCCCGCACGTATCCGCCTGCGGCGGGGGGGAGGGGGGGGGGGGGGGGGGGGCAAGGTTCAGCTTTTGTGTCGCTACTACTGGTGGTGGTGGTGGTGGTACCCATCAAACAGGGCAATCAA
>JADBJO010000866.1:235000-237500 GCA_016801955.1 Conus betulinus
GTGCAACAAGGCTGGAGAAATTACACTCCAAAACAGAGCTTTAAGGCTGTGGACACAACGCCCGACGATGTCTCCACTCTTCTGCAGCAGTATGAGAAGTGACAGGATAACGGGTGATGTTTCTTCAAGTCCTCTTGCTTGCTGGAGTTTGAAGGTAGCAGGACAGTGTGTTGTTGCAAGTCCTCCTGTCACAATAATAAGAAGGTTACAGTTACAAAAAAAAAAAAAAAAAAAAAAAAAAGTCAGAATTCTTGTTGTAAGATGGATTTTTACGAATCTTCTTGTTACAGTAGGCGGGTGCCGGGCCCAACGGTGTTACACGTCTTCCGGTTACAGTATCGTAGAAATCAGGCTCAACGTGACCAATCCTCATACCATGATATGAAGTGAATGGGCACAGCAGCGTGTTTACACGACCACTTCCTACAGCGTGAAATTTAACAGGCGCAATAGCGTGACTTGTATTGTGCTCACAGCATGAAAGTAACGGGCACAACAGTACAGTAGGCACAATAGTGACTCGTCGTCTTCTCACAGTATCAAAGTAACGGGCACAACGGTGTTACTTGTATTCTCCTTCTCACAGCAGAAAAAAGTATGGCGCACAATGGTGTTAGTTTGTATTCTTCCCATAGCATGAAAGTAACGGGCACAATAAACGTTATTTGCATTCTCATCCTCACATCATGGAAGTCACGGGCACTGTGAGTATTACCTGTATTCTTCTCAAAGCATGAAAGTAACGGACACAACAGCGATGCTCCTATTCTTCTCCTCACAGCATGAAATTTACAGGCACAATAACGTTACTTGTATTCTTCTCACAGCATGAAAGAACGGGCACAATAACAGGCACAACAGTGTTACCTGTATTCTTCTCACAGCATGAAAGCAACGGGCACAACAGCGTTACTTGTATTCTTCTCACGACAGGAAAGTAACGGGCACAATAGCTTTACTTGTATTATTCTCACAGCATGAAAGTAACGGGCACAACAGCGTTACTTGTATTCTCCTCACAGCATGAAAGTAACGGGCACAATAGTTTTACTTGTATTCTTATCACAGCATGAGAGTAATGGGCACAACAGCGTTACTTGTATTCTTCTCACAGCATGAAAGTAACAGGCACACAATAGCACTATTTGTATTCTTCTCACAGCATGAGAGTAACGGGCACAATAACGTTACTTGTATTCTTCTCACAGCATGAAAGAAACGGCACAACAGCGTTACTTCTACTTCTATTCAAATTTCCTCATAGATTTCAAATAACAGGTATGAAAGAAACATCACAGCGTTACTTTTCTCCTCACAGCATGAAAGAAACGGCACAACAGCGTTACTACTTCTATTCTTTTCCTCATAGATTTCAAATAACAGGTATAACAGCGTTACTTTTTCTCCTCACAGCATGAAAGTAACGGGCACAACAGCGTTACTTATATTC
The DNA here is from genome assembly GCA_016801955.1 of Conus betulinus. Taxonomy (NCBI): domain Eukaryota; kingdom Metazoa; phylum Mollusca; class Gastropoda; order Neogastropoda; family Conidae; genus Conus; species Conus betulinus. Next base: position 236,451 of record JADBJO010000866.1, read on the forward strand.
TCCCTCACAGCATGAAAGTAACGGGCACAATAGCGTTACTTGCATTCTTCAAACAACACAAAAGTAGCGGGCACACTAGTGTTACTTGTATTCTTCTCTTCACAGCATCAAAGTGATGGACGCAACATTGTTACTTGTCTTCTCACAGCATGAAAAGTAAACGGGCACAACAGTGTTACTTGTATCTTCCTCTCACGACACGAAAATATCGGGCACAACGGTGTCACGTGTATTCTTTCTCACACCACGAAAGTAACAGGCACACTGGTGTTACACACCCCCTTTGTTACAGCATGAAAGTAACGGGCACACAAAACAGCGTTGCACTTCCTCTTGTTAGAGCACGAAAGCAGCGGGCGCAACAGTGTTACACTTTCTCTTGTTACACTTGTAGGCAACAGGCACAACGGTGTTTTTTGTGACATTCTGTCACACAGTATATGAAGGTAAAGCACACACACAACGGGGGTTACACGACCTCTTCTTAATGGCGTGATAGTAACCGGCACAAGAATATCACACGTCCAGTTCCAACAGCATGAAAACACAGCGCACAACACTAGGCACTAGTCCTCTGTTTACACACACTGCAGGGTTTACGGGCAAATGTTCCCATAGCATGAAAGCACAGCGCACAACACTAGGCACTAGTCCTCTTGTTACACAGACTGAAGGATGGGGGGGGGGGGGGGGGGGGGGGTCTTTTTTTTCCCCTTCTTTGTACGGGCCTCCTTGTTATTGTTGTACGAAGAGAACGGGTCACACAAATAGAGTTACAAAGTGCCTTCCAGATTTCTTTAAAACAAAACTAAAAAAAAAAAAAAAAAAAAAAAAAAAAAACCTGTCACGGGGTTTGTTTTCCAGCACTTTTCGTCTTTTCTCCTCGTTTTGCTCATTTGTCTTTTAATCCACACGCGCATCAATCTGACTTTTGGTCAAAGATACACCGTCACCATCATCACCAAAGCCGGCCTCTCTGGTACGCCCGCTGCTCTCCCTGGCACCCCTGCAATGACACCACAAACAACGTACACTCTATTCGCACAAGCA
>JADBJO010000866.1:245000-252500 GCA_016801955.1 Conus betulinus
AAAATTATATAGTTGTTCTGAAAAAGACCCAGTCAAGTGTTATCAATTTTTTTTTACAGAAGAAATATATTTCTTTCTAAAGAAAAATACTGAAATAAAAGGGAAAAAAAATCTTCTGTTTACATTTTGTCAAAACACCACACGCGCACGCGCGCGCACCCACACAACACACACACACACACACACACACACACACACGCCCGATCATGCCTTAAGTCTTTCCTCTCCTCCTGACGTTAACCGTCGAACATTTTTTGCCCCTCACAAAACGGCACGTGTCCACCGCCGCACTTCACACATGAAGAAAACGCTTCCACACACTCTGTGTTCGTATGCAGGGGCCAGTTTTAAGTGAATACGTAAGCGACGAGAGCGAGAGAGAAACAGAGAGAGAGAGAGAGAGAGAGAGAGAGAGAGAGACACACACACACACACACAGACAGAAGAGAGAGTGTGTGTGAGTGTGTGTTTTGTGTGTGTGGTGTGTGTGTGTGTGTGTGTCCTCTGTGTTGCTGTGTCCCTGTGTCTGTGTCACTCCACTCCAAGCTGTCTGTGTCACACCCCATACACACACAAGCACGCCATCCACCCCCCCCCCCCCCCCCCCCCGCACACACACACACACACACACACACACACGGTGGGCCGCGCATTTGTCGCCTGGTACAACTCACCAACGATGTGCCCAGAAAAAAAAAATGAGAAGTCGTAGAGAGACAGAGAGAGAGAGAGAGAGAAGATAGAGAAGGGTGGGGGGGGGGACATACAGAAGACAGATAAAGACAGACAGAGAAAGAGGAGATAGGAAAAAACAAATGGTTGTGGAAACAAAAGAGTGGAATGAGGCAGGAAAGACAGACAAAAAAAAAAAAAAAACAAAACTCAATAACTCCTTAAAGTACACAAAAATTTAGTTTTCATGCGCGCAAGTGAAAACTGCATCTGAAATAGCTTGAGTATGTGTTCGTGCACGGGCAAGCCTGTGTGCACACTTTTGCATGTGTGTGTGTGTGTGTTGTGTGTGCGCGTGCGCGTTGTGCGTGTGTGTGTGTGTGTGCGTGTGTGCGCGCACGTGTGTGTGTGTGTGTGTGTCTGTGTGGTCTGTGTGTGTGTCTGTGTGTGTCTGTTCGTGTGTGTCTGAGAGAGACAGAGAGAGAGAGTGTGTGTGTATGTGTATGTGTGTGTGTGTGTGTGTAATGTGTGTGTGTGTGTTTGTGTGTGTGTTGTGTGTGTGTGTGTGAGAAGAAGAGAGAGAGAGAGAGAGTGGTGTGTGTGTGTGTGTGTGCGTGTGTGTGTGTGGTGTGTGTGTGTGGTGTCTGTGCGCGCGCGCGCGCGCGCTCGTGTGTGTCAGTGTGTCCACATCACGACAGGTATGCGGACAGTGCCTGCGTGGCCTGCTCCCGCCACACTCACCAATGATGAATGGATGAAGCAACAGCGTGTCACTGTTGACTCACTTCTCTACCACCCACCACCACCATCACCTCCCCCTTCCCACCCCCCCCCCCCCCCCCCCCCCCCCCACCCCCCCACCCAACGCCAAACCCTTCCTACCTCACGTTTCCCGACTTCCCAACCAGTTCCTGAGCTCCTAAGAGAGAGGATGAGAGAGAGAGAGAGAGAGAGAGAGAAGCGAGAGTGAGGAAGGAGGAGGGGAGGTGGTGGAAGAGGGGGAAAGGGAGCAGGGAGGGAGGGGGAAGGGGAGGGCGGCGGGGCAGGTAACATTAGGTGAAGCAAGGAATAGCATTTACTTATCACAACACCAAAGAATGTCAACACGAGCCTGACATATTACAAATTAGATACGGGGGGCCATCTTTCCCTCGCACGTACCCATGGTCAACTCATCCACCTTTTCCACAGGCACCAGTCCCCACCACCCCCCACCCCACTCCCCCCCCACCCTTCCCCGCCACATACACACACATCGCCCTTATACGCTACCCTTCTCATAAAAAAAAAACACTTATACACAAGAAGAAGAACAACAACAACAGCAAGAACACACACACACACACACCACACACACACACACACATACACACACATACACACACACACACGTGTTCACGCACACACACACACACCTGCTTACTCGAACCCTCTCGCCCTATCCTCCTCATACACACCATGTAAACTGTTACAACGCATGTTTAGAAGTACACTTTTTTTTAATTTGTGAGAGACTGTAAAACCTTACAACTCTTTCGTTCAAGCTACTCGACTAGCACGCATGTAAACGATGCCTGAGCTTCTCCCTCACACACCAATAGATCCTGCTACCATTTCACGTCACCATAACCTGCTACGGACTTTTTTCACCCCCCCCCCCCCCCCCCCCCCCCCCCCCCCCGTCGGGAACAAACGTAAAACTGAAGTACTACGACCGAGAGCGAGAGGCCCCGACATCAAAACACTACGTCTGATTGAATAAAAAGTGTGGGTATCCTGGAAGCTTTGAAACACAACTGAACTGGCACACTCTAATATCTCCTCAAAATGAGGCGCTTGCGACGAACAAAAAACACAAAAAACACCTTTTTTTTCCAAAAGAATCGACTTTTTTTTTTTTTTTTTTTTTTTTTTTTTTTTTTGCCTCCTTAAAAAGGTCACGTATCTAAAAACCCACGTCATTTTTGTATTTGTCTGCCAGTTGCCACGTAAACTGTCAAGTGTAAAGTATATACTTCAGAGCGCGATGTAAGCTATAAGCTTTGCTGTTGCCCTTTCCATGGATAATAATCCTCCTCTTGCCGTTATTTTGAATCAAGTTGTGTTTTAAACCGATAAGCTCAAAAGCCTCACGACTGTCGAACATTACCTGAAACTCGAAAATCCCTCCAACCTGTTAGTAGCGGCTACACAGAACGAGCGAGCGATCCGTCCACACACTGGTGACAGAAACACATTAAAGTGCCCCCCTCTCTGCCAGGGTCATAATTATATGTGCGCCGTGTCCGTGGCCAGATGACACGAAGCGTGACGGCTATTGTCTCCTGGCAAGTCGTCGTGCTGCTTTCCTTTCTCGAGCTCGCTCAAGCATGCATAACCTACCCCCTACACGACCACACCCACACTAACGTTGAGGGACCAGTCACATGTGTACACACACACCACTGGGGGAGGGGATACGTTGAGGGGCCAGTCACCTGTGTGTACACACACACACAGATGACACACACACACACACACACACATATGCGCGAGCGATACACTTGACTGCCTGTTCGACGAACTACGATGACTTCTCATATACTGAGATGAAAAAAAAGAACACACACACACACACACCACACACACACGAGTGATACACTGACTGCCTGTTCGACCTACAATGACTCTCGTATACTGAGATGAAAAAGAACACACAAACACTCTCTCTCTCTCTCTCTCTCTCTCTCTCTCTCTTCTCCTCCACCCCACCACCACCACCACCACCAACAGCATCATTATGTCATCCACTTCCGCAGGGCCCTTGAAAACTAGCCATGCTTTATGAACATGACTGTTGAATATGAATATACTGCTGGTGGTGTACCTGAACATGACTATCTCATGACGAAAAACGTTCGTTCCTCCTCCTCAGGCTTTGCTGCTGGTACTAGTTTGATGACCGATACTTTCAAATCTTCTTTTCCGAATAGGAATATCATGTGCCAAATAGTGTGTGGGTGTGGGTGCGTGTTTGGGGGTGCGTATGTGTGTGTGACAGAGAGAAGAGAGAGAGAGAGAGAGAGAGAGAGAGAGAGTGTGTGTGAGTGAGTGAGAGAGAGAAGAGAGAGTGTGTGTGTGAGTGAGTGTGTGTGTGTGTGTGTGTGTGTGTGTGTGGGTGTGGCGCGCGCGCGCGCGTGCGTGACAGAGACAGAGAACAGAGAGAGAGACAGAGGGAGAGACTTACAATGCGTTTTTTCTCTTCAGTGCTAATACGAATCATCATCATTCTTTTCAAAATTATTTCTACACAGTGTACTAGTAGTGTCGTATGCATTCTTGTTATGATTTGTTATATATTGTGTATTAGTGTTCCGTGTATTCCTGTTATAATTAGATCTATATTGTGTACTAGTGTTCCATGTATTCTTGTAATAATTTAGTTATGTAATAGTGTTCCATGTTTACGTCCTTAGTCCCTGAAGAGACAAGGGCCAGATACAGTTAAAAAGCAAGAAGATACTTATCTGTTACCCTTGGGACTAAAGGCTGTCAATCAATCAATCAATTAATCAATCGATGTCTCTCAAACGGATACCCCTACATCAAAACTCGTTCATCGCTTACCTCCTCCATCCGTAGGTCGACCGACAATGACTGTTCAGTGTTCTATCCTTTGTAAATACTGTCACACAATCGCCTAGCCCCCCCCCCCCCCCCCCCCCCCCCCCCCCCTATGTGTTCGAGTGTGTCTTCCTCCCCCCCCCCCCCCCCAATATGGCTGTAGGTGAGATTTATTTGCCTTTCAGATTTGTTTCTTTTCATTAACAACTCCCTCACTCCCACCACTCCCACCCCTCCTCCGATATATGGGGGTGGGGGGGGACATTTATTTGCCTTTCCAGATGCTTTCTTTCATAACAAACTCCCTCACTCCCACCACCACCACACCCTCCTCCGAATATGGCAGCAGATGACATTATTTGCCTTTCAGATGCGTTTCTTTCATTACAACTCCCTCACTTCCACCCCCCCCCCCCCCCCCCGAATATGGCTGTAGGTGAGATTTATTTGCCTTTCAGATGTGTCTTTCTTTCATTAAACATGTGTGTACTCTCCCTTGAGTCAGGGTCTCCTTGGGTGTTGTGTGTGTGTGTGTGGTCCCGGGGGGGGTAATTATCATGAGATTTATGAATGCCATCCTTCCTTCGGGTCCCTGGCCATTAACCCTCACACAGACACATAAAAAACCACAAGCCCCAGCCCCCCCCCCCTCCCTCCCCCCCTGTCCCCCCCACACCCCCCCCCCCCTTCCCGTAAGCACATCTCATTATTCCACTCACTCCATCTCACTCTCTCTCTCGTTCCCTTGGTCTTATCCCACAGAGTTAAGTTGATGCATTTCCTTGGAGTGGACTAAACACACCAGACGCTCAACGCCAACCGACAAGTCCCAGCCAGGGGACGAAAAGTCGACTGTGGCGCGGACTAGACCCCCGACCCCCACCGGCTGACCCCCCCCGTCTGCTGCAAGGACCGGGCTTCAAGCTGACGAGTTCTTGCCGCCATCTCCCCTCCCCTTTCTTTTTTCTCCCCCAGTTTCTTTTCTTCTTTTTTTTTTTTCAGAGTTTTTTCTTCTTTTTTTTTTTAAATCCTTGCCACTTCCACTCTTCAACTGTCTAAATTACGATGGGACTGTTGGCATGTGTTTGTCGTCCCCCCCCCCCCCCCCCCCCCCCACCACACCCACCCCACACTCCCCCTTCTTTCTATTTAATCTACATATACTATCGTAAACAAATATAATATCTCTCTCTCTCTCTCTCTCTCTCTCTCTCTCTCTCTCTCTCTCCACACACACACACACACACACACACACACACACACACACACACACCACACGAAGATGAATCTGAACACACAAGTCGCTCTCAAATGGGCTTCTTGCCGTTTCAACTAACCCCCTTCGTCTTCACACACGAACAAGATTAACTTCTTGTTGTCTTCCAAGGATTGGAGCTCAGAAAGGTCAGTCGTTCCAACCCACCCCCCCACACCCTCACCCCCTCCTCTAGCACAGCATCTGTGTCTGGATCAATTCCCCCATTAAAATGTACCCCAGGACACCACACACACACACACACACCCACACCACACACACACACACCGCACACGCAGCTTGTCTCTGGCGGGTCCTTGTCCACCTGATCCGATTTATGAATCCGTCCACCTTGCCCCCCCCCCCCCCCCTTCCCCTTCACTGTTGATTTATTAATTCCCATCCCTACCAGCCCATTCCCCACACCCCATCCTCCACGTGCGCGCGTGCAAACAGAGAGAGAGAGAGAGAGAGAGAGAGAGAGAGAGAGAGCGTGCGCGCGCGCGCGCGCACACACACACCACACACACACACAACCACACACACTTTTTCTTTTTTGAAATATCTCCCCAGCCCGCAGACACCCCGCCATCACTGACAGCGCCACATTCTTCACCTCTCAAAACCACACGACAACCCTGCCAAACACACCTGCCCTGAAAGCCACGACGACCCGCAACAAAATCCATGGCCATCAAATTCCTCAAACCTTCTCGAGACCCCACCCCACCCCCACCCCCACCCCCCACGAGGTTTGTTCTATGACCCCCACCATCAAAACGCCCAACCCCACCACCAATACCCCCCCCTCTCTCCTGAAGACCAAATAACATATTTATAAAAAAAATTAAAAAAAAAAAAATAGAATGAAACAGAACAAAGCAAAATGAAATAAAACAGAATACAATAAAATGAAACTGAAATGAAACACAAATCTAAAAGGCAGATGAAAACACCACCAAAGTGTACCCACGTACAGGATCTTTTCTTACCAGAGACGAGACGAGTAACTAAACCGGCTTGGCTTGAACATCAAAACCGGACAAAAGACCCTACAATATCGAATCGTACCGACTCAAAACAGGAAGGAAGAAAGAAAGTGATCCGGAAACGGACGCTATCACAGCGGAGCGCTATCATTCCGTCATGTCATTAGAACCTGTCCCCAGACATAGCCACATGAAAACATGATCGGGGACAGCCATGTTTGGTGGCCGCGTGATGTGCTAAGATAACAGGTCACCAAAAAGGGTTTAAAGTGTTCGTAGGGGGGGTGACGCCACCATCAAAACGTCCACCCCACCACCAATACCCCCCTCTCTCTGAAGGCCAAATGAAACATATTTATAAAAAAATCCTCTCCTTCCGAATGAAACAGAACAAAACAAAATGAAATAAAACAGAATACAATAAAATGAAACTGAAATGAAAACAAATCTAAAAGGCAGATGAAAACACCACCAAAGTGTACCCACGTACAGGATCTTTTCTTACCAGAGACGAGACGAGTAACTAAACCGGCTGGCTTGAACATCAAAACCGGACAAAAGACCCACTTACAATATCGAATCATACCGACTCAAAACAGGCAGGAAGAAAGAAAGTGATCCGGAAACGGAACGCTATCACAGCGGAACGCTATCATTCCGTCATGTCATTAGAACCTGTCCCCAGACATAGCCACATGAAAACATGATCGGGGACAGCCATGTTTGTGGCCGCGTGATGTGCTAAGATAACAGGTCACCAAAAAGGGGTTAAAGTGTCGGTAGGTAGGGGGGGGGGGGGGGGGGGGGGGGGGGGGGGGGTGCGCCAGTAAACGGTCGGAGGTTCACCGAGTCAAGGTCATGGGTATGATGGCATAATGGAAAGCGGAGCCTATATCCCTCTCCTTCCGCCGCCTTTCATCTCCCCTGAACTGAATCAGATGCCTCCTTGCTTCTGCTGGGACAGAGTTTTCAAACATACGC
>JADBJO010000866.1:265000-305000 GCA_016801955.1 Conus betulinus
TGGAGGAGTTTAACAGTACCGCTGAGTTTGAGATTAACATGCAAAGTCTGCATCTAAACTTGGAGAAGTTTGACAGTATCACTGAGTTTGGGATTACCACGCAAAGTCTGCATCTAAACTTGGAGGAGTTTAACAGTACCGCTGAGTTTGAGATTAACATGCAAAGTCTGCATCTAAACTTGGAGAAGTTTAACAGTATCACTGAGTTTGGGATTACCACGCAAAGTCTGCACCTAAACTTTGGAGAAGTTTGACAGTATCACTGAGTTTGGGATTACCACTCAAAGTCTGCACCTAAACTTTGGAGAAGTTTGACAGTATCACTGAGTTTGGGATTACCACGCAAAGTCTGCATCTAAACTTTGGAAAAGTTTGACAGTATCACTGAGTTTGAGATTAACATGCAAAGTCTGCATCTAAACTTGGAGAAGTTTAACAGTATCACTGAGTTTGGGATTACCACGCAAAGTCTGCACCTAAACTTTGGAGAAGTTTGACAGTATCACTGAGTTTGAGATTAACATGCAAAGTCTGCATCTAAACGTGCAGAAGTTTAACAGTATCACTGAGTTTGAGATTAACATGCGAAGTCTGCATCTAAACGTGCAGAAGTTTAACAGTATCACTGAGTTTGAGATTAACATGCAAAGTCTGCATCTAAACTTTGGAGAAGTTTGACAGTATCACTGAGTTTGGGATTACCACGCAAAGTCTGCATCTAAACTTTGGAGAAGTTTGACAGTATCACTGAGTTTGAGATTAACATGCAAAGTCTGCATCTAAACTTTGGAAAAGTTTGACAGTATCACTGAGTTTGAGATTAACATGCAAAGTCTGCATCTAAACTTTGGAGAAGTTTGACAGTATCACCGAGTTTGGGATTACTACGCAAAGTCTGCATCTAAACTTTGGAGAAGTTTAACAGCATCACTATCACTGAAAAGTGTAGATCTATACACTGACAATGTCTGTAACAATTACATTTAGCACTGTTTGCATACTTGTTCGTAGTCGCTCTGTCTTGACTGCGGAATATTCACACAAACCGCTTCCCGACACATTAAAAGACAGATGGGTCCATACACACCCATACTTACTAGGCCTGACCTGAATCCGGGCACGCTAGGCCTGTCTGCAAAATCTCCTGGGCCTACTTCTGTGTTCTTCGTCGTCACAATACGTCATAATCTTGTCTGGCTTCAGATGACGTTTTCAACAAAACGGCGAAGCGTCGGGCACCGGAAACACATCATTTCCGAGGCGTGTACAATAGGACACAACTACAATAAGTTCCAAGATGTCGCACATAGAGCGTGTTCTTTATCATGGAGGGGACTGTCGTCTCCCACCCCCACCCCCACCCTTAACCCACACCCATGCCTTTTCCCTTTCAATATATACAACACCAGTAGCTTTGAAAGCAGTAGGGATGGGGAGGGGGGGGGGGGGGGGGGGGGGGGCGCAGTTTGCCTACGACTAATATAAGATTATAAGAGACAGAGAGAGGATGGGGGCAGTTAAAATCGAGTACCACATTTTGTTCCAGAAGACTTCAGAGAGCGACTGGTGGGGGGGTGTGTGTGTGTGTGTGTGTGTGTGTGTGGGGGGGGGGGGGGGGGGGGGGGAGGTGGAAATATTAGAGAAGCTGAAGCTCCTACCGCAATGCATGACAGACCGTTGGTAAGCGAAGGCCATTGGAATGAGATTCACACGCGCACAGAAGAGGAAACTCTATGCACGCGTGGGAAGTGAGGGGAACCAGCACCAGCCGCCCAGTACAGTGCGAGGGGCCAACAGAGACCTGACCGCAGGTAGGTTGCCCCCAACCTTCCACTTACGGCTGAGAGAGAGAGAGGGGGGGGGGGGGGGGGGGGGGAATCGACGAACAGTTATTCTAGCAGGTGTCTCCGTCCATTTGATTTTTTTTGTTTGTTTTCTGTTGTGTTGTTGTTGTTGTTGTTTTGTGAATTCGACTCCAATTAGTATGAAATGTCTTTGTATTCTGATTTCATGGACTCCCCCCCCCCCCCCTCTCTCTCTCTCTCTCTCTCTCTCTCTCTCTCTCTCTCTCTCTCTCTCTCTCTCTCTCTCTCTCTCTCCTGTCCCATCGTCCACAGCCCTGCAACCGGAAACCCACATGGCGCAAGTCAATACCGAGTCGTCATGAGGCAACCCACCAGAGGAGACACGGCGCTGCAGCCGAGTTACTTCGCTGATGTTCACTGGTGCCTGTTCTGTCTGACACGACACACGCAGGACACAACTTACTAAGCCCCATGCTAACGGCAATAGCTAAGTCGCGGAACGGGCGTGTGTGTGAGCTCTCCCTCCAGGCGGCGGGCGGCATCATGTCAAGCGACAGTCCTCATGGTTCTGCCGATACTGATGACCCCGACAGAACTAAACCAAGGCAATACAGCCACGGTAAGGTGATCGAAACTGAGGTCACCATGAGAACAGGGCATGAAGAGCCCAAAGCTTTAGACTTTTTTTTTTTTTTTTTTTGGTGGTGGTGGTGGTGGATGGGGGGGGGGGGGGGGGGGGGGGGTTGTTGTTTTGTTTAAACGCTGATCGATTCGGAAGAAGATGACGATGAGAATGCTACGGATTTCCATTCGGGCCTGAAACTGAATGTCAGGGGGCTGCACACTACGCTTACTTTAATGATAATATATCCCAGCGTCAACCAGACCCGAGAGATACAGACATCTGCAGTGTTGGTCAGGAAATGTGAGCAACAGTCTCAGAGACGCATCCATTAAGTGGATGAAATTCGACTATGTAGTTGTTCCAAGTCTTCGCAGTTGAGCCTATAGCATTCTCAACTCATGGGCAGGCGCCGGTCGGTGCAGAAAAAGTCCCACGAACAAATTAGTGGCTCTGATGGGAATCGAACCACAAACCTTTAAGTCGGGAGTTCGCAACGTTAACCACTTCGCCACAGCAGCTCTGTGTGTGTGTGTGTGTGTGTGTGTGTGTGTGTGTGTGTGTGTGTGTGTGTTATTCCAGCAATTCCCTCATCTAGTTTCTGTGTCTTTCTCCTCCACTTTCGCTTATTTCCCTCTTCTCTTCTTCACCCTACACATCATTATTACATTCTATACATTACATTACTTTCTTTGTATAGACTTCGACATTCTGTGTCCTGCTACCTCATACTCCAGATCTCCCCGCTACCCCTCCTTCTATCCCCCTACCTCTCCCCATCCCTCCCCCCCCCCCACCCCCCTATTTTTCTCGCCACCCACCCCTTCCCCCTTGATTTTCTTTTTGTATGGGAGAGGTTGGCAGCTGTTTTCTATCAGGTACGTTTGATTGAAGGTGTGTGGGGTGGTGGTGAGGGTAGTGGTGGTATGTGTGTACGTGTGTGTGTAGGTGTGTGTGTGTAGGTGTGTGTGTACGTGTGTGTGTACAGTGTGAACTGTGTGTTTGTTTGTGTGTGTGTGTGTGTGTGTGTGTGTGTGTGTGTGTGTGTGTGTGTGTGTGTGTGCGCGCGCGCGCGCGCTATGTTCTGACTAAAGAGTGCGTGCGTGTGTGTGTGTGAGAGAGAGAGAGAGAGAGAGAGAGAGAGAGAGAGAGAGAGAGAGAGAGAGAGCTTTCTCGGTGCAAGGATGGTGCAACCTACCCTGGGGTCAGACTTTGGTTGACCATTAACGGCGACTGACCCCTTTCTCCCCTCTTGCCTGTCGACATACACGTTAAGATCCCTCTGTGTGTGAGGGAATTTCACCCCCTTTGCTGTCGCATAGAAAACCCTTGGCCATGCATTATCTGTGGCGGAGGACATAACCTCGCTTCTTACCCCATCTTCGACTCCCCCCCCCCCCTCCCCCATGCCCCCACTCCCCCTTCTCCCATCCTACCCCCACCTCTCTCTCTCTCTCTCTCTCTGCATTACTGTATCTGCCTTGTCATTCTCTCTCTCTCTCTCTCTCTCTCTGCCTACTCATGTTTTGTTTCCGACCTGTCCTCATTGCTTCTTCTCCCCCCCCTCCCCCCCCTCCCCCGTTTTCTCCCCCCCCTCTCCCCACCGTCCTACGACAATGCCATTCCACCCCCCTCCCCCCCCCCCCCCTCCCCTCCCTCCCTGCTGACACTGCCCCTCCAGGAACTATATATTGTCCTGTATGCATGTTTCATGGACTCGGAAGGTTTCTCTCTGTCTGACCTCTGAAGAAGGCGTACCTGTTGTTGACAGACAGTTCACTTGGCTTCTTCGCGCTGCGCATTCAACTGGGCGTTATGCTCTGTGCTTTGTGCGCTGGTAGCAGTGTGTCCGTTTGTCTTTCTCACTGTTGCGGCTTGGTGTTCGTTCAGTCAGCGCTGCACGCCGTTTCAGTCTCCGAACGACCAGAGATGTTTTCTGTCCAAATATCGAACATGGGACAGAAACACGGACGACGGCAGCGCGGCGGCAAAAGACGGTCGTGACGGGTGACGTTTAGGGGGGGGGGGGGGGGGGGGGGGGGGGGGGATGGACGAGGAGTGTGTCGAGGGGGGGTGGGGTGGGGATGTTTCGTCGTTCATGATTCATAAGCAGGCGTGTCAAGTTCCGGGACGTGCCCGTTGTTTGTCTGCACCGAGGAGCGAAAGGCTCTTTGCTCCAGGACTCTTTAAGCCATCCTGGATGCTTTCAGTCGCACTGGCCTCTCTCTCTCTCTCTCTCTCTCTCTCTCTCTCTCTCTCTCTCTCTCTCTCCGGGGCATCTACGAGGGATGAAACTATCGATTTTAAAAACATACAGCGAGTCGTTTGTTCCTGCTGTTGTTGTTATTGGTGTATTGGTGGTGGTGGTGGTGGTGGTGGTGGTGGTTCTTTTTTTTTTTTCCCGCATGCCTTTTTTTTTTTTTTCTCCATCTGTTTTCATGTGTATACCCTAACACGAATTTAAGAAAGGACGAGTAAGTTCAACATATCAAAAGTGTGACACTATACATGTATTTCAGTCACTCATTCATCGACTAATACATGAAGAACTCCCCCACCCCACCCCCACCCCACCCCACCCCTCTCTCTCTCTCTCTCTCTCTCTCTCTCTCTCTCTCTCTCTCACATCTTTTTTTTTTTTCTAAATGAGGTGAATACAGATTAACAGCGTTAAGTACGAGATTCAAAGCACCACAGACGAGTACGAAGAAAATCGTCGTCAACGGACAAAAAGACATCAAAGATCGTGAAAGCAAACTGTCAACGGCGGTCTTTTCTCACCAAAAGCAATGATTACATGGTATTCACAATCCCACAACAAGAAGCAAGGGAGGTAAGCTCTTGTTCCCATGGCAAAACGATTGTCAATCGCATGGCCCACATACTCGCAATTTCACACACACACACACACACACACACACACACACACACACACACAATCCGCTGAAAAGACAATGAATAGAACTATACATGCATACATACACGGACAGCAGTAAAGGTACTCGGACACATGTGTCGGAAAAGTTGCAATTCCGACTCCCTCCTTGCCCCTAGTCGGTCGCTCCAGGCCCACCGCAGGGGAACTTAAGAGGAAGGTGAGCATCGGACGCTTCCCCGAAACTGCATATGGTCGTCTACACAGGTAAATGTGTTACATCACAGCTGTCAGATGATGACTCAAGCGTCGCCTCCAGTACCCTGTCCACCATCCCAACAGCGCGTTCGTTCCTCAACCGCAAGGACTCTACAGATAAGTCATTACTGCCGAGGAAGTTGACAGTTCACAGACCACCTTGCACAGGAAGATGGAAAATGCAACAAAGCCAGTCACTAATGCACAGCTCCGTGTGCACGTGACTGGGACTGTTCTCTGGACCAGAGGATAGTCAGAGAAACTGAACCAGTCAGTTTATCAAGAGAGGCTTTTAACGTGCTTTAAAGTCTTATCCCGTTTCAGATGTTCATTCAAAGGACTGGGAAACTCACTCAACATAAAACAAAGATCCATTATTTTTTTTATTGGTTTGTTTCAGATAATTCAATGACAATAACGGATCTTGTTCACGCCAATCGCAGAATCCAGACACTGAAATATTCTCACTTGGCCGCCATTTTATTTTGTAGGCGAGCTACTATTCTTTATCAAAACTCTTTGACGGAACTATTCTTTATCAAAACTCTTTGATGGAACTACTTGACTGCTCCAGCTCATGACGTCTTTCGAACCGATTCCTGGTGTGACTTACTTACCGATGTGGCCCACAGGTAAATACCACAATCACCGGATAACCAAGAGTCTAAATTTATGACAATTACTGGAGCAATTTGAAAGATCACTGCAAGGAGGGAGTAAATATCGATCAACAGTGCTCAGCATTACAGTTAATGTGAGCACAACATTGGTGTATGACGACCAGATCCCTATACTAATGTACTAACAAACAAGACGTCTCCCAAGATGCCTGCGAGCCTTCAATCGTTAGCGGCTTAGTAATTCAATTTTTGTTGTTATGTTTCAGCTTCCACCCACAATCACCCTGCCTTGACACAAGCCTGCACATTAAGTCGTGACTTTGGTAATCTGCTGACATAACTGTCGCAAAATCAAAGCCACGCAGATGGCGGGGGGTGGGGGGGGTGGGGGGCATGAAATACCTCTTGTTGTTAAGAACTAGACAAAAATTACAAACACCGACAGTTCCCTCATTCAAGTCGGCTTTCTCTTGCTGCACCGCAGCGGCGTTTCCTGCTTTCACGCTCTTCTCACTGGAACGGCCAGGCATCAGGCGGACATCAATGTCGCCTGGAATAGAAGCAGTCTTGCTGATGACTATCAAAAGACCTTTGACACTCTCCGAACAGATGATAGGATGGAAACGCTCAACACTTTTTTTTTTCAATCATGAGGAAGGTAATATGCATTATCTGGGTTATATCATTTTAAATTCAAAATTGCCGTAAAGGATGGTAGGCGAAGACTCAAACTCCTTCCCTCTGGAGTGTGGATTCAGACAAGGTGGTCCTCCTCCAAGCCTTCGCATCCTCTTCACCCTCCCTCCTTCCATCAGCCTCTTTCTTATTTCAAGCAACAAAATTACTTGCCGTTAAATGCCGAGAGAGCAACATACCACGACCATCCGCCGTCAAAACTCTCGAAGCTTCGATCATCAGCTCTCTTTCCTTGCCACCTGTAGTTTAGGACACACAACGTCAGACGTATGGCCAAGCACCTGCCAGCTACCACAGCACAGCAATCCCCGCAGAGACAACGTCATAACTGACCTGTCGTCTGCCATCCATGACACGCACAGTCGGCGAGCGCCCTGTCGCCACCACAGGATGCATGTGGGCAGACTGGTACAGAAGGTGGACAGCTGGGAAACTTCAATTCGTCGACCCCCCCACCCCCCCCCCCCACCCCCTCCACCTCCACCCCCTTCCCTCCCCACTACCATCCACACCCACACCCCTCCCCTCCCTCCCCCTGTCCTCCTCTCGCTCCTACGCTCTTTTTCTCTTTTGGCTTCTCTCAATGGCCAATTCCACCCCACTCTCCCCACCCACGCCCCTTCCCTTATCACTTCCTCATCTCGCCCTGCCTCCTATCGCACGTGCACAGCTGTCAGTTTGTTACCATGGTAACGGATGTCGCATTCTGGATTGTGGCAACGTACATCCACGTTCCTGAGGACTACAGTCGGTCTTCTGTGACTTTAACAAACAGTCATGCAAATATGGATAGATGCAGGGCTCCAGTCTATTGCTGTGACTTACCATGGGTATGCACGGATAAATGGAGGGCTGCAGTCTATATTGCTGTGACTTACCATGGCATGCACGGATAAATGGAGGGCTCCAGTCTATAAGAATGGAGGGCTGCAGTCTATACTGCTGTGACTTACCATGGCATGCACGGATAAATGGAGGGCTACAGTCTATACTGCTGTGACTTACCATGGCATGCACGGATAAATGGAGGGCTGCAGTCTATACTGCTGTGACTTACCATGGCATGCACGGATAAATGGAGGGCTGCAGTCTATCGCTGTGACTTACCATGGCATGCACGGATAAATGGAGGGCTACAGTCTATACTGCTGTGACTTACCATGGCATGCACGGATAAAAGGAAGGCTACAGTCTATACTGCTGTGACTTACCATGGCATGCATGATACTTGACAAACGGAATGGGATACAATCTGTTGCTTGATAACAGAAGATCTACGAACTATTACTTGACAAATGGAGGGATGCCCATCTACGTCTGTTGCCATGATTTAAGAGATATGCAAGGGTTAATGGAGGTCTACAGTCTCTATTTCTCTGACTTAACGAGGCAATCATAAACAACTGGAACACTCTGCACAGACTGTAGCTAGAAGATTCACTAAGATATCAGGTACTCGATGCGGTTTGCTGCTACGCCTCACATACTTGTCGCTTTGAATGAATCACCTGTTCACGTCACTTTCCAAGGGCTGCAACAGAAAACACTTTTTTCTGTCCTGGCTCGTGCACTATGAGTGCACGACCGAGTCAAGCCATATCCCCTATCAGACATGTCATAGTTGTCAACATCAACCCTGATAGGGCCTCCACAGTCGGCTTGGCTGTAAACAAGGCTGGAGGGACAACATGCTCACAGTGGACCTTAGTCAGCATTATGGAGAGCCTCGCCGATCTTGATCGACAGTGTGCGTGTGTGTGTGTGTGTGTGTGTGTGTGTGTGTGCGAGTGTGTGTGTGTTTCTTGTTTTGTTGAGTACTTTTCTCTCATAAACCATTCTCATGGTGCCATGAGCTCAAACTGATACCTTCATTGATTCAAAAAAAAAAAAAAAAAAGGAAGCAACAAAAAAAGGACCCCCCCCCCCCCCCCCCCCCCCCCCCCCCCCCCCCACCCCCCCTCTATCTCCCTGAGCATACCTGGCTCGCACATTAGGCACTGACTACAGTGCGAGTCTGACTCCACGCGTCGGTCCACCTTTTCCACGTCCTTTCTCTTCCAGTTCCACTCTACGGAAGGTTCGATCAGACGTCCAACAAGCAGACGAACAACACGGCGTGGGTCCTATTTAAAACACAATCGTCAGCAGCTGATGATCTACGCCACAGCCTCCCCGAGTACGTGACAATACACACACACAAAAATGGAAAGCAAAAATAATTGGCGTCGAGATCAGAATAAGGCTTATCGTTCGTCGCATCTGGGGTTGAGGAAGAGACACGCACCTTCGTCACCGTCATCGAGAAGCGATGCCCTGAGCGGGGAACGAGAAACCTCCTATCTACCAAAACCATCGCCACAGTGCTGCCTGCGGTCCACGGGCCGGGGGGTGACAGCTTGGGTATTTCCCTCTTTCAGCCTGCCCTCCCATCCTGCTTGCATGCTGCTTTTGCCCCGATACCTCGGCCATTGACGTCAGCATGTTTACGTGACCCGCACACACACTCACTGGCAGACCGTTTGACGTCAGTTGATCGTCCGATTAAAAAATGGCTTTGGCCTGTGCTGAGGAACACAGAGCGTTAATGAAGATCACATGTGAACCAGTTGTTTTGTTTACATGCATGCAGCGGAAACTGGTCCCATTCTCCCCTATCAAGGACAACCTTGAGTATATCGAATTAATTAAGAAATAATACGACAAAAATAAGAATCTGGGAAGTTCTTTCTCCCCTCCTTCTCCACCTCCTATCCTCCTCCTCCTCCTCCTCTCTCTCTCTCTCCCTCTCTCTCTCTTTTGCCTCGCCTCCCCCTCCCCCTCTCTTTCCCTCCTCATCTTCTCTTTCTCTTCCTTTCTCCTCTCCGTCTCTCCAATACGTCTGTGCATCTTCTTGTGCCCTTACTATCCATCTCCACCCCCCTCCCTCCAACCCTCATCATCTCTGGCTGAATCATTTTCGCGTCATTGTTCTCTATAAGACGTTTTTAAAATCAGTCTCATTCATCTATGCATTAAGAGACGTAAGTTCACATGCACATACGGGCACTCTTTAAACAAGAGTATATGATAAACTTTAACAAAAAAATATGTGATCAACAAATAGTCGCGCGCGCGTGAACATGCGTGCGTGCGTGCGTGCGCGTGCGTGCGTGTGTGTGTACGAACAAAAAAGTCTTTTCCTATCTCGAGACTTGAATACATTTTTCAAACAATTTTTTACCCTGATCTAAAGAAACAATGCATCGGCAAAACTTTGTTGAAAAATATCTTCAAGTCTAACGACACATTACTTTTTTTTCTTTACTACTATCTTTTCTAGATTTGTCTTCATTTTTGTAATGTTCACATTTATGTACATACGTATTTGTGTATGTGCGTGTATGTGGGCATACACACACACACTATACAGAGAGAGAGAGAGGGGGGAGGAGAGAGAGAGAGAGAGAGAGAGAGAGAGAGAGAGAGAGAGAGTGTGTGTGTGTGTGTGTGTGTGTGTGTGTGTGTGTGTGTGTGTGTGTGTGTGTGTGTGTGTGTGAAAGTATGTATGTATACGTGTGTATATGTATATTTTTGCCTCTTCAATTTAGAACAACTTTTACAAGTCTCCTGCCATTGCCTTTGCCACACATGAAACTAGAAACATTTGATCACACTATAAGCGGTTCGTTATAGCTTGTTGCAGTTCAAACGTTGACATTTACTGTAAAACTGTATGTGACTGGAAACTGGAAATAAACGATAATCTAATCTAGGGATGAAACTACCGAAATCCCAAGGCAGGATTCTTTTATAGTCACCCAGTCACTTCTTCGGTACACGTCCGCCCTCCAGCCGACCAAATCGAAGCCCACAACAGATGAAGTAGGAAGCCTCACGCTCGAAGTACAAACTCTTAAGAGGCCATAGTCCTGGCTTTGGATTACAGTTACAATCTCTCCTCAGTAACAAAAAAGAAGTCTCCTTCTATTTCACACACTTTAAAGAGGAGCTCCGCAAGTAGTTTCCATGGTTGAGGGTTAAACTCCGATTCATACCCCTAGTCCACTCAGCACACACACACACACACACACATACACACACGCGCGTGCGCAGCGCAACACACACACACACACACACACACACACACACACACACACATTATACTGCTCCCTATTCACATTTCCACCAAAGATCGGAGGGGGGGAAAGGTGGGTCAGGTTTCGGTTGATTGAAGACATTACAACATAATCATTCTTTTTCTCGTGATGAAAAAAACTGACAATTTTAACGGAAAGATCAAAAATGCAGAATAATGCAGGATTTTGAATTCTAAAAACCAATACATACCATTCCTCATATACCAAGAATTCACCTTGACCCCCATGACTGGTTAGACGTGACAGCTGGATAGTATGGCGCCTGGCCCTCGTGCAGCTCAAACACAACTGCGCCAGGGCTCAGAGTCGTTAATCAGGGTGTGTGTCCAAATGAACCCTTCTCACCGGTCAAAAAGGACCACAGCTCGATCGGTGTGACTCACAGAAGAAACTGACCAAAAAAGGAAACAATGAACCGAAAAAGGAAAACGACTGATGCCTGACACAAGGCATGGCACCGCACCACAGAACGATGCACATACACATGTCAATAAGGTAGTTTTATCATGAAGAGAATTCATCTGTGCGTGACTGCCACCTTGAGTAAGCTTACACCAACCATCGCCTAACGGCTTGATCATGCTGAAAACGAAAATTTGATGAAAACATACATAAAAATCCACACTGGAAAAATATTCAGAAACAGAGACAGACAGATAAAGAGCAGATAGATAAGAGATAATGTTGCTTGTAGCCCAGCCGACCGTAAAGGCCCATATGATGGCTGTCACCGCGCTGAAGCTGTCACCGCGCTGAAGTCAACTCAGAAGTCATCAACAACAAAAAAAAAAAAAAAAAAAAAAAAAAAAAAACCCTCATTCGCACAACCCTTTAAAAAGACACCTTCTAAAAATACACCGGAAATTTCGTTAAAAACCTTTTTTTCCGTAAAACTTTAGATCAGATGAAAAATGCTGATCCCTTTCAAAAACCCTAAGATCACATTACGTGGGACATCTCTGAACAAGGTTTTCATGGACCGTGCTGTAGAGTGTGTATGTCCCACATATATGACATGGAATGCGCCACGGCGCTTCTTCGCCTTTTAAAAGATAAGAAAGGGCATAAAAAGGGGTGGCTTGCGTTCAAACGGCACAAGATTGTTTCTTCTTTATGGCCGCCCCTGGAACACGGTAAAAACTCTGTCAGGTTTGGACAGATTTAGTACAGTTTTGTTTTCCATCTGCGAGTTCCATTCCTCTTGCCTGAGGTCTTTGGCGTAAGCCTGGGCTTTGGGTTTCAGATCAGTATGAGGGTACACACAATCTGCTCAACTCTTTTCTCTGTGGCACTCTTACCAACTCATTGCCTTCAATGCCCACATGGCTGGGAACCCAAGCAAAAGCTATGTCGTATCCATCTGATTTCAGAGAAGCGTACAGTTCGAATAATTTCAGAAGCTGAGGGTGCTTGAGGTAACAGCCGGCTATGGCCTACAAAGCAGAAAGGGAGTCGGATAACATGAGGAAATCTGTATGTTTTGATTTAGAGACAATTTAAGAACCAAGACCAAGGCTGTCGAGTCAGCAGCGTAGATGGTGCTGTCAGTTGGAATGTCGTTTAGAACACCTCTCAAAAAGACCTCTTGCACAATACACAGCAGAGGCAATTCCCTCTCCACACTTGGAGCCGTTGGTAAAAATTCTTCTGAAGGATGGAAACTTCGAACACAGTTCGGTGAAAAAGGACTTGTATGTTAAGAAGCTAGTGGTATCTTCACGATACAAGGCCAAATCAAGCCGGATCTCTGGCGTGAAGAAAGTCGCTGGTGGGTTTTTCAGAAAACTTGGACAAATCACACACGATTCCAAGATCTATATCTGCATTGTTCAAATGCGAGAGAGTACAAAATCCAAAGCGTGGAATGGAACTGGGCTAGTCATAGAATTTTTTCTGGAACTTGGGGTCGAAAACACAGTCATAAACATGGTTTGGGGGTTCAGAAGAGAGATTCAAACAACAGCAGTTCAAAGTAAGGTTCAGCCGACGGTTCGAGAGGGATGGTTCTCCTGCCTCAGCTTACAGGCTATAGAGGCCCTTCATTGGTTGCTTTGCAGCACCAACCACAAATCTCTTCCCTGAGCACCTGTCACGAACATGGCCAGCGGAAACAACAGTGTAGCCTACTTTGATGATCCGTGGAAGATTAGGCCAACAAAAGGTCAGGAAGAGCGTGTTTGTGGGCACTCTCTCAGATCCTTTCCGAATTGTTACTCTGTGGGGCATCAATCACCTCTTGATGCTCTAACTCTCTCTTTATTTCTGCCTTGAGTTCAGAACATCTTATGACACCTTTTGATGGGTTCAGCTGTTTGTGCAGTGTCACTCTGGGCTCCTGTCCATCAGCTTGGTGGCGCTTAAAAGCTGTTCTGCTTGGAACTTGGTCTTGTACTACACCAGGAATAATCCATTTGGAAGCCTTTTGACTGACTGAGGGTCACCTGCAATCCCCTCGGAAACATTTCTGGATTGCAAAGGGACTTACAGCTGAAGTTGGTTTCACCTGTTCGGTTCCTTCGACCACCAGCCAGGAAGCCCAGAATCCTGTCCTTTTCCTTGCCTCCACGTCCGAATCGCTGTCCAGATCCCAGCCCTTGGTCATTGGTGCCGTTACCCTTTTTTTTCTTCTTTTTTTGAGGGGGGGGGGGGGGGGGGGGGGGAGGGGGGGGATAGTTTTGTAAAGAAGCCATTTTTGGTGCGTTTTTATTTCGCCTTTCCCTTACTCACCCTCCATGGAGTCCAACTACGGGGCCAGGATAAAGAAGTCATTGTCTTGACCCTTTTCAAGCTTCGGAAGGGAAATACGACAAGCAAAAGCGTACCAACCCTATCTTCCCTGATCATGCTCAACTCCCGGGGACAGAGAGCCGAGCACTACAGGGATTCACCTTGGCCAGCCGGGAAAATGCCTGTCTTGACCTAGCCCCTCGCTGGGGTAGCCGATTGATACACCTGGGCCAGTGTGTACTTCCTGTCTACAAGATCAGATCCGGGCCAAAGAGATGTGTTGAGCGCACCTGCCTTCTCAATAACCAGGATCTCATTCCCCTCCATCACAGGTCACACCGCACGGCAAACACGGCAGATCATAAGAAGACCACAGAGAGAAGAAGAACATGAAAAAAGAAGATTTGAAGGGAAGACGACGACAGAAATCCGTTAAGAAAAGCAGAAGACAGAATAGGAAAAAGTCGGGTTACTATTCGTCAGGACCCTCACCTTTAACCTTTCTGACATGGGAGGCCTACCAGGGGCATCAACTGCTACCACGTTGTGCTAAAGCTAGTCAGCAACTTGGTTATACAGAGCTAGACGTGTTAACAAAAACTAGCCATCCAGTCGCATATTGATGCCCCCGTCAGCAGAGCCTAAGGGATCACTGAACCAACCACACAAATCCCTCCGACCACGGCAAGGTTGCAACCCCCAGAGAGAAAGAGACAGACAGACAGACAGACAGACAGACATACAATCCTTCACTAGCAGCATACAGGGACCATTGTCATCCACCGTGAAAACAGAACAATTCGCATCACCTGCTCAAAGGTCATTCGTCTGCCGATTCGGCCACAACCACCATTTTCATTTCCCTTCAACGGCCACTATAGCATATATATACTCTATCACACCAGCTGCTCATCTGCCTTCTGACATATCTTTCATCAAGCACAACCACACATACACACACACACACGCTCTAACCTTTCACCATCTCTTTAATCATACAGATATGCTCTGTGTGTGTGTGTGTGTGTGTGTGTGTGTGTATGTGTGTGTGTGTGTGTGTGTGTGTGTGTGTGTGTGCGCGCGCGCGCGCGCGCGTTTGTGTGTGCATGTTTGTGTGTATGTGTATGTGTTTGTATGAGTGTGTGTATGAATGTGTGTATGAGTATGTGTATGATGTGTGTGTGTGTGTGTGTGTGTGTGTGTGTGTGTGTGTGTGTGTGTGTGTGTGTGTGTGTGCGCATGCGTGTGTGTGTGTGTGTGTGTGTGTGTGTGTGTGTGTGTGTGTGTGTGTGTGTGTGTGATATATATATATTTTTTTGTCAATAAACAGATGACGGTACACAAAACACCAACAACTAAAACAACATCCACGCAATCCACACCCAGCATAACTGCAGCTGTGACTTAATGAAAAAAAAAAGAAGAATCTGAGAGGATAAAAATAAATGGTCGACGGAGCTTGTAATATTTAGAAGCGGAAAAAAACATTACCAGATCTTTTTTCATTATAATCTTACCGATAACAAGGTGACTGATGTCAAGCAATACCATGTCAACATTCCGAAACACAGTCGGTAGGACAATTATCCACAAAAAAAAACAGGCGGGTTTAAAAAAAAAAAAAAAGAAAAAAAAAAATTCGACGTATTTCAAAGTGAGTGAACACAAGGAGTGTTTGACCAAATCTTCCTCCTTTTATCACAAGAAGGCAGACCGCCCCTACACATCGAGCAGTCAATGAATCGTTGGCATGACAACATGTGCGTGCATGCACACGCGCACGCGCGCGCGCGCGCGCGCGCGCACACACACACACACACACACACACGCACACACACCACCACCACCACCACCACCACCAGTATCACCATCAACGCCGCCACTACCACCACAACCGCCGCCAACACTATCACCATCACCATCATATAAATGGAAGTCATGAGTATTTGTACTTAACTAGTTATTGCAATATACCTTTACCGTACCATAAAACAGTCGTAAAGGCATATGCCTCCCTCCTGCGGAGAGAATTCAAAAGGAAACAACCGTTTCTGAAGGCGGGGGAAGAAAGACGAAAAAAAAAAAAAAAAAAAAAAAAAAAAAACTCATGACAAACTGAAAGGCAAACAGGACCTGAAAGACGTGCACACTAAAAGGCAAACAGAACTGAACTTTAGACATAGACATAAAAGACAGGAACGGAAAGAAATAGAAATTTGAAAGACAAGCAAATAGAAATTGAAAGACACAGACTGGCAGGCAAACTGAAGACAGACAGACTAAAAGACAGAAACTGAAAGACTGGCCAAGAAGTGAAAGACAAACAGACTAAAAGACAGAAACTGAAAGACTGGCCAAGAAGTGAAAGACAAACAGACTAAAAGACAGAAACTGAAAGACTGGCCAAGAAGTGAAAGACAAACAGACTAAAAGACAGAAACTGAAAGACTGGCCAAGAAGTGAAAGACAAACAGACTAAAAGACAGAAACTGAAAGACTGGCCAAGAAGTGAAAAGACAGAGTAAAAAAAAAACACACTGAAAGGCAGGACTGAACAGACGAATAGTTTCAAAGGCAACTACTAAAACAAATGACAGAAACCGAAAGACATGACAGAAACTGAAGACAGACAGACTGTGGCGACCGACACTGAAAGACAGACAGGCTGTGGAGACCGACACTGAAAGACAGACAGTCTGTGGAGACCGACACTGAAAGAGAGACTGTGGAGACCAACAATGAAAGACAGACTGTGGACACAGACACTGAAATACAGACTGACTGTGGACACAGACACTGAAAGACAGACAGACAGACTGACTGTGGCGACAGACAGACTGTGGAGACAGACACTGAAAGACAGACTGTGGAGACAGACACTGAAAGACAGACTGACTGTGGACACAGACACCGAAAGACAGACAGACTGGACACAGACACTGAAAGACAGACCGACTGTGGAGACAGACACTGAAAGACAGACAGACTGTGGAGACAGACACTGAAAGACAGACAGACTGTGGAGACAGACACTGAAAGACAGACTGACTGTGGAGACAGACACTGAAAGACAGACTGTGGAGACAGACACTGAAAGACAGACAGATTGTGGAGACAGACACTGAAAGACAGACAGACTGTGGATACAGACATTAAAAGACAGACAGACTGTGGAGACAGTCACTGAAAGACAGACTGTGGAGACAGACACTGAAAGACAAATTGTGGAGACAGACACTGAAAGCCGAACTGTTGGGATATACACAGAAAGACAGACTGTGGACACGGACACTGAAAGGCAGGCTGACTGTGGAGACAGACACTGAAAGACAGACTGTGGACACAGACACTGAAAGACAGACAGACTGTGGAGACAGACACTGAAAAGACAGACACACTGTGGAGACAGACATTGAAAGCCAAACTGTTGGGACATACACTGAAAGACGAACTGTCACTGAAAGACAGACAAACAATGAAAAACAGACACTGAAAGACAGACAGACCATACCATATAACAGACACAGACCGGAATGTATCATGACGCAGACAAGACTGCATGACAGAAAGACCAGACTATATGACACAGACCACTACATGACAGATTTAAACCACACTATGTGACACCGACTGGACAAAAGGTCTTCGCATGGTTCAGTGGCTTGCCTTGCTTTAGCCTGGACCTCCAAGTTGGTCATGTGGTCTTTGTATGAGATGCCAAGGATCTCAAGGAAGCATCTCATCTGTAATGCCTGAATCCTTCTCTTAAGTTCAGCTGTCAGAGTCAATGACCAGGGAGCGCATCTGTCTGATCTTGGACCTGACTGCAATGTTTGTCATTCCAGATGGGTCTTAGTCTGGCTAGCGTTGCTGTCGTTTGCACAGCTCTGGAGAGCACTTCAGGTTTTGATCCTTCATCTGGAACAATTGCCCTGAGTTACTTAACGCAGGTTTGTTGCTATCCTGCCACCAATGCTTATTGAGCCTTGATGTCCCTCCAGTGCATTTGTCATATTCTCTCCTGGTAAATGTTGAAAAGAGTGGGTGAGAGTAAACAGCTTTGACTCACTCCAACAGTTGTCTTGAACCAGTCTCCTATGTTGCCACTGAGGAAGACTGCACTGGTACTTTATTGTAGAGGCATTCTATGGTCCTGATCAGGCTGACGTTGTATAGTCTCATGGTCATCTATTATGCTGCATGCCTGTCAAAGGCTTTTTTGAAATCCACAAAAATGTATTTCTAGTCCTGCTGGCGCTGATGAAATCTCTTACACATTATCCTCAAGTTGAAAAAATCAGTTTGGTGGTAGTGTGACCTGCTCTAAACCCTGCCTCTTTGACAAATCTTCTCTGCTTGCGGCTTCCGTCTGTTGAAAAGGATCTTCAGCATCACCCTGCTCAGTTGACTGATCACACTGGCTTGGAAATTTTGGTAAAA
Source organism: Conus betulinus (assembly GCA_016801955.1). NCBI lineage: Eukaryota > Metazoa > Mollusca > Gastropoda > Neogastropoda > Conidae > Conus > Conus betulinus. Next base: position 283,180 of record JADBJO010000866.1, read on the forward strand.
TTGTAAGTTGCCTTTCTTGGGGAGAGCGTTGATCAGGGATTGGGTCCATGGTGTTGGCCACCCACCAGTTTGCCAGATCTTGTTACAAATGTCAGAGGGCACTGACTATGGCATCTCCTCCTTCATTCACAAACTCTGCTCACATGTTGTCCCCCCCCCCCCCCCCCCCCCCACGCACCCCCCCCCCCCCCCCCCCCCCACCCCCCCTCCCCCCACCCCCAAACTGTCACTTTTTCACTTTGAAGCATGGGCCTTCTTCATATTTCAGGACCATCAATACCTTTGTCATGTCTTGGCCCACAGGAGATCCCAACTCAATCTGGTTTTTGCCAAGCTCCTGTAATGCTGGTCATCCAGATAACCTCCATGCAAAATTTTGAAATCCAAGAGGCAGACTGTACACTGAACATGATGTATACTAATACCAGATTCATAAACTACATGGATATTTTTCTGCATACGCCAAGCAGAACTTTTGTTACATTCTTTTTTGTTTGGGCCAGGATAACACGAATCACATCAACACTTCTGCATGATGGCGGCAACAATGATGTAAACACCAACTGCCAACCAGAACTTCAGTTGAAATGGTAAATTCGCTATACAAGGATGCAGTGTAAATTCAGTGATCACAAAACCACCAGCGCCAATCAAATCTTTTTTGAGTCAAATGGAACAGCGGAATGACGTGAATCCAGCAGGATGAATTTCACAGAAAAATGGAAAGGTTAGCAGGTCTGTTAATAGATCAGGCTATATGACAGACATCAACCAGACTCATGACATAGACCAGACTATATGACAGACATACACTGGGCTATATGACAGACCGACCAGACCATGCCACATAGACCAGACAATATGACATAGACCAGCATGTATGACAGACCCATGACAGACAGAGACCAGACTATAGGATAAAGATAATGCAGACACAGGCTAGGGCGATGACAAGCACAGTCCTGATCATAAGCCACAGACCAGACTGTAAGATGACACACAGATCTGATTGTAGCACAGACAATATCCAGGGTGCAGACAGACAGAAAACTGACCAATCAGAAAAGAGAGAACAGTCACAAAGATAGACTGAAGGATAGACCTGTACTGCACCTTTGAACGCTTGTACATACGCTCATAAGCACACATGCATGCGCACATGTATGCATGCAAGTACACATGCACACACCCATGCATCCCCAGACATACACACTGAGAGAAGAGAAAGACTCACAGACAAGATCTAATAAATCAAAGAAAATGAAGGGCTCCACTCAGTCACAGACAAACGCAAGAAAAGGAGCTTAAAAACATTACACACACAGAGACACTGACCAGCCACCCAGCACACAAGACACCCAGCACACAAGACAGACAGGAGGAACAAACCATCAAGCTGACCAGAATGAAAGTGAGATGGTCACACCACCCACGTAACGAACAGACAGCCAAACAGCACAGCATAACAAACAAGCCAACAGACTAAACAGCCAGCCAAACAGCGCAGCATAACAAACAAGCCAACAGACTAACATCCACTTCAGCTTTCCCCCACAGACATTTCCACATGACATCAAGACAAACAGACAAGCGGACACACAAACAGTACACACAAGCAGACAAACCAACGGACTCACCTCTGCCTCTGGCATGTGCAGCCACTGCTTGGGGTTTCTCATCCGCCGCCAGAAAAGCGATCAGATCCAGAGCCGTCAGTCGTGTCTGACGCCGGGACGATACAAAGATCAGGACCGGTTTGTCTGGAGAGTGAGACTTGATGTCTGCAAAAGTGAGTGACAACACCGTTCTTGCATGACTGTCAGCAAAATGAAAACAAAGGGTAGAGAGATGGAGCCCAAGCCCCTTTCCCTTTAACTTCAATCCCTGCACAAGCTAAGTTAACAGGCGCATTGTTCGTCTGCCATAGTTGACCATGACCACCAATATCACACTAAAGAGGATTGGATGTGGTGTGTCTGACAGTAGCTGATCAGTCTGGTGCAGGCATGGAACCTGGAAGGCTCTTCCACAAGCTGGGTGCAAATGGTCTATGGGGCACCAAAAATAAAAAGGGGCAGGCCCTGGACTTGCCAGCCTCACGTTTCCATCTGGCACTCTTGTTATCCTAAGTTAGGTAAGGCAAGGTAAGGTAAGATAATGTTGCATAAAGCCCAACCAGCCACGAAGGTCCATATCAGGGCTGTCACCACGTTGAAAGTCAACTCACAAGTCATAGAAAAAGCAACAACATTCACACAACCCTCTAAAATACACAGAGACAAAAACCCACTGTGCCGCAGCTGGACTTCACTGGTCATGTATACCTGATGTAAATGAACCAGCTAGTGGGATGTAATATGTTGGAACACTCCCACTTTTCGGTCTGCTGAGAAATTCTCGTGATAAAACTGATACCTATAGATTACATCTCTGGGCATCTGAAGGTACAAACACAGACATGTACCAGATACATGTGCCTGCAGTCAAGCAGTTACATACTGTTTTCTTACCCCTCCCTCATCCCCCACCCCCACCCCCTTTGTGGGTATGTCTGTGCTTCCAGTAATGATTCACTCCCTTTAAAACTTTTAGAGTTTTTTTTTTTTCGTAAACATATTTGTTTAAACTAAATCTACCTCACATTAAGACTCCCTGCAAATAACTTTACAGACCGTGTTCTGATGGCCTTGCGGTGGAGGTGGTGGTGGAGATGATTGACTGTGCCGATACCAGCACAGTCAATCATCCTCTTGACCCTCCTCCTCCTCCCATCCATCCTCACACACACACACACACACACACACACACACACACACACACACACACACACACACACAGAAACCGGGATAGTACCTGTCCCTACATCAGTGCATATGTGAGTATGCAATGCACTTTGCAGATGCTCATACATAGTGACGTGTGTGTGTGTGTGTGTGTGTGTGTGTGTGTGTGTGTGTGTGTGTGTGTGTGTGTACACACACACACACACACACACACACACACACACACACACACACACACACACACACACACACACACACAGAGAAACCGGGATAGTACCTGTCCCTACATCAGTGCATATGTGAGTATGCAATGCACTTTGCAGATGCTCATACATAGTGACGTGTGTGTGTGTGTGTGTGTGTGTGTGTGTGTGTGTGTGTGTGTGTGTGTGTGTGTGTCTGTGTGTGTCTGTGTGTGTATGTCTGTGTGTGTATGTGTTTGTCTGTCTGTGTGTGTCTGTGTGCACGTGCAGGTATGTATAAGTGTGTATACGGTCATGTGACCATGCATGCATGTGCACCCCTACATCTCCATGCTTGTACATAGCAGCATGTCTGTCTGCGCGCATGCTCAACTGAGCGGCCATAAGCGTTCATCACTGGACCCCAGATCACCCAAGTTACAGCCTATGATAGACCAAGGGACAGACACACAAAAGACAGAAAAAGGACAAAGCATATCATCAGAAATGAGTGACAGACACCCAAAGCTACACACACACACACACACACACACACACACACACACACACACACACACACAACAGTAACTAAGAAGTGTGGACATTTAAAGAGATAAGATAATGTTGCTTATAGCCCAGCCGACCGCAAAGGGCCATATCAGGGCTGGGACATTTAAACACAAAAGTAACAGACACACAAAGCTAAACAAAGGCAGCATAGAAATACAGACACATAAAGGTAAGCAATAAACATACAATGACTGAAAGAGACAAGACACACAAAACTACACATCAAAGACACGGAATGACAGACAGAGAAAGACACACAGAGCTATGCACCAGAAACAGAGGAACAGTACTTAGTCACAAGCATACAGAATCACAGACAGAGGCAAACATACAAAGACAATCAACATAATGATAGAATAAATGGATACACAAAGCTACACATCAGAATGACACAGACGCACAAAAGCAACACAAACACAACAGAAACAAACTACTGAGCAACACAAACAGCATGACAGACAGAGTCAAACACACAAAGATAACCAACACAAACAGAAATACAGAGACAGACACACACAGGTAAAGCATCAGAAACCGAGAGCGTCAAGGTAAACAAACATACCAAGAATCAATCATGAAAATCATTACAACACCTCCCACAGCCCCAACTCCCCCCTCACCCCTCTTTACTACTCAATCTCCACCCTCATCAACCCCCCCCCCCCCCCCCCCCCCCCCCCCACCTCCATCTACCCCCAACCCCTCTCCCCTCTCCTCTGGTGGTCCTTCACCACGTTGACCATCACAAATCAATGTTTGCCTTCGACAAAGAAATTACAAAAGCAGCCATGTGTGCAATGACTCTGCAAGACGATCCAGCCTGTGCCACACGTGTCAGCCATAAAAAGACCTCTGGGCCCAAAATACCGTGAACAGCTCAATATTTTCACTTTAGTGCCTTCTACTTCCCAGGCAAGGCCATTTTCACACAGGCACAGTTGTTCACCTGCCAAATGTTTGGCTCCCCCCTGTTGTGTGTTTGTCTCCAAAGCGTCGTAATTGGTTTAATGAATAATGATGGGGGTTGTGAACTTGGAATGGAAACTATGATCCTCAGAGGCCCGGAGGGGCCAACACACAATGATAAACAAGCAGTTCTATGAATCAGCTGTTTCACTATGGCAGCGAGTAACATTCATTTCTCCTTGTTTTTGTATACCTTCATTCTGAATGCATTCCACGTTCTTTTCTCCTTGTTTTGTATACCTTCATTCTGAATGCATTCCACGTTCATTTCTCCTTGTTTTGTATACCTTCATTCTGAATGCATTCCACGTTCATTTCTCCTCGTTTTGTATACCTTCATTCTGAATGCATTCCACGTTCATTTCTCCTCGTTTTGTATACCTTCATTCTGAATGCATTCCACGTTCACTTCTCCTCGTTTTGTATACCTTCATTCTGAATGCATTCCACGTTCACTTCTCCTCGTTTTGTATACCTTCATTCTGAATGCATTCCACGTTCATTTCTCCTCGTTTTGTATACCTTCATTCTGAATGCATTCCACGTTCACTTCTCCTCGTTTTGTATACCTTCATTCTGAATGCATTCCACGTTCACTTCTCCTCGTTTTGTATACCTTCATTCTGAATGCATTCCACGTTCACTTCTCCTCGTTTTGTATACCTTCATTCTGAATGCATTCCACGTTCATTTCTCCTCGTTTTGTATACCTTCATTCTGAATGCATTCCACGTTCATTTCTCCTCGTTTTGTATACCTTCATTCTGAATGCATTCCACGTTCATTTCTCCTCGTTTTGTATACCTTCATTGAACGCATTCCACGTTCATTTCTCCTCGTTTTGTATACCTTCATTCTGAACGCATTCCACGTTCATTTCTCCTCGTTTTGTACACCTTCATTCTGAACGCATTCCACATTCAACATTCATTTCTCCTTGTTTTGTATACCTTCATTCTGAATGCATTCCACGTTCATTTCTCCTTGTTTTGTATACCTTCATTCTGAATGCATTCCACGTTCATTTCTCCTTGTTTTGTATACCTTCATTCTGAATGCATTCCACATTCATTTCTCCTTGTTTTGTATACCTTCATTCTGAATGCATCCTACGTTCATTTCTCCTTGTTTTGTATACCTTCATTCTGAACGCATTCCACATTCATTTCTCCTTGTTTTGTACACCTTCATTCTGAACACATTCCACATTCATTTCTCCTGTTTTGTGTATACCTTCATTCTGAATGCATTCCACATTCATTTCTCCTTGTTTTGTATACCTTCATTCTGAACGCATTCCACAATCATTTCTCCTTGTTTTATTAAGTATCAATTAGTATTCAGAGTTATCAAACTTATGTTGGGATTCAGATACCTGTGGGCTCACTTTGGTCACAACAGTACAAAAAATTGTTTTCCATCAGTCATTCATTGGTGTCCTGCCTGGAACCACCACAAATACTTGTACTTTGTGCAACTTTGTGTCTAACAACAATTTGATGTTGTTCACATGGAATATGATGCTTTTTACGATATCTTCTGATTCCTTCCTGTATTGTTAGATTTGTCGTATGAAAATACACAGGCACCTGTGCTAAGATTTTATTTCACAAGCTGTGTAGCCCATTGGTAGATGTGTAACTGGAATTATATGTGAAAAACTGAAAAAGACCATAATAATCTATACGTTTTGTGTTGGGAGTTGGTAAACCATACAAGCTTACACAGCGTCTAACTGGAGTCCATCAATAACTTGACGTTGTTCAGCATTGATAACGCTACTTACCCTAGAAGGGAGGCTTATTTATAGTGGCCATGTGTTCTTAATTTACAGGCCACCTACCCTGGAAAGCAGGTTTGTTCATGGTGGCCTTGTATTCATGGAACAGGCTACCTACCCTGGAAAGCAGGTTTGTTTCATGGAGACCATGAGTTCATGGTATAAACTACCTACCTGGAAAGCAGGTTTGTTCATGGTGGGCCATGTGTTCATGGTGCAGACAACCTACCTTGGAAAGCAGTTTGTTCATGGTGCAGACAACCTACCTTGGAAAGCAGGTTTGTTCATGGTATAGACATCCTACCTTGGAAAGCAGGTTTGTTCATGGTACAGACAACCTACCTTGGAAAGCAGGTTTGTTCATGGTGGCCATGTGTTCATGGTACAGACAACCTACCTTGGAAAGCAGGTTTGTTCATGGTACAGACAACCTACCTTGGAAAGCAGGTTTGTTCATGGTGGCCATGTGTTCACGGTACAGACAACCTACCTTGGAAAGTAGGTTTGTTCATGGTACAGACAACCTACCTTGGAAAGCAGGTTTGTTCATGGTGGCCATGTGTTCACGGTACAGACAACCTACCTTGGAAAGCAGGTTTGTTCACAGTACAGACAACCTACCTTGGAAAGCAGGTTTGTTCATGGCGCAGACAACCTACCTTGGAAAGTAGGTTTGTTCATGGCACAGACAACTTACCTTGGAAAGCAGGTTTGTTCATGGCGCAGACAACTTACCTTGGAGAGCAGGTTTGTTCATGGCACAGACAACTTACCTTGGAAAGCAGGTTTGTTCATGGCATAGACAACTTACCTTGGGAAGCAGGTTTGTTCATGGTACAGACAACTTACCTTGGAAAGCAGTTTTGTTCATGGCACAGACAACTTACCTTGGAAAGCAGGTTTGTTCATGGTACAGACAACTTACCTTGGAAAGCAACTTTGCTTATGGTACAGGCAACCTACCTTGAAAAGCAGCTTTGTTCATGGTACAACCTACCTTGGAAAGCAGCTTTGTTTATGGTACAGACAACCTACGTTGGAAAGCAGGTTTGTTCATGGTGGCCATGTGTTCATGGTACAGGCAACCTACCTTGGAAAGCAGGTTTGTTCATGGTAGACAGCCTACCTTGGAAAGCAGGTCTGTTTATGGTACAGACAACCTACCTTGGAAAGCAGGTTTGTTCATGGTACAGACAACCTACCTTGGAAAGCAGGTTTGTTCATGGTACAGACAACCTACGTTGGGAAAGCAGGTTTGTTCATGGTACAGACAACTTACCTTGGAAAGCAGGTTTGTTCATGGCACAGACAACTTACCTTGGAAAGCAGCTTTGCTTATGGTACAGGCAAACTACCTTGAAAAGCAGCTTTGTTCATGGTACAACCTACCTTGGAAAGCAGCTTTGTTTATGGTACAGACAACCTACGTTGGAAAGCAGGTTTGTTCATGGTGGCCATGTGTTCATGGTACAGGCAACCTACCTTGGAAAGCAGGTTTGTTCATGGTACAGACAGCCTACCTTGGAAAGCAGGTTTGTTCATGGTACAGACAACCTACCTTGGAAAGCAGGTTTGTTTCATGGTACAGACAACCTACCTTGGAAAGCAGGTTTGTTCATGGTACAGACAACCTACCTTGGAAAGCAGGTTTGTTCATGGTGGCCATGTGTTCACGGTACAGACAACCTACCTTGAAAAGTAGGTTTGTTCACAGTACAGACAACCTACCTTGGAAAGCAGGTTTGTTCATGGCAGCCTTATGTTCATGGTACAGACACCTACTTGGAAAGCAGGTGTGTTCATGGTACAGACAGCCTACTTTGGAAAGCAGGTTTGTTCATGGTACAGACAGCCTACCTTGGAAAGCAGGTGTGTTCATGGTACAGACAGCCTACCTTGGAAAGCAGGTTTGTTCATGGTGGCCATGCGAGGACAGTAGTGCTGACCAGGGAAGCCCTTGATGTGAACCTCTAGCGGAACTGGACGCACCGAGGGACGGAAGTTGAACAAACCCATCTGCACACCATTGTGGGAAACTTATCACCAACCACAGTTCAAACACTGCTGTCTAAATGCACACACACACATCAACACACACACACACACACACACACACACACACACACACACACACACTCACGGACACATACACACATACGAGCCCACACACACACACTCACACATACATGCACACACACACGCGCAGAAGAAGTGAATATCTAGACATAACACCCAAAGAGAGCCAAAAGATCATTCAGATCTGTATGTACCACTCACTAAACTATAAAAGGAAACATATCTTGTTATTTGATATTATTTACCAAATTTATGTTTAATGCAACAGTAAACTGTCACAAATTCAAGAAAACATGAACTTCCTGGTTTGTAAGGGTTTTTGTGTCTGGTTTTCTTTTCATTTTTTGTTTCTTTCTTTGTTTGTTTGTTTTGATTTTGTCTCTTTTTTTTAGTATATGACTTAATCTGAAAAAAAGAGAGACACTGAACTGAACTGACCTCTCGGATGCCAAGCCAGTCAGCCAGGTCACGGGCATTGGCCAGAGCAGTGGACAGACCCACGACTCGCACTTTCTTGGAAGTGTGGGAAGAGATGAAGTTGGTTCGTGACACAATCACCTCCAGTACCGGCCCTCTTTCATCACCTGCAAAAACACATTTCCCATGGTGTCAGTACACAACACATGAGTGTCTCATCAGTACCTGAAAACGCATACTTATCACACTGTTACCGCTCAACACACTAAGATGTGTCACAGATACCTGAAAATACACGTTTATCACAGTGTTCATACACTCAACAGGTACATGGGTCATTTATATCTGCACTACATGTTTATCAGTGCTAGTGTACAATACAAGAATATGTGTCAATGGTATCTCACATCACACAATTATGTTGATTTTTGATGTTTGCATCATACTGTTGGCAGACAATACAGAAACATTAGTGGTATCTGAAAATACGTATGGATCACACTGCTGGGAGACAATGCGCGCGTGCCTGCATGCATGAGTATGTGCATGTGTGCAAGTGTGGGCGCTTGTGTGTTTAGTATATGTTGCCCAAACCAATGAAAAAGAAAAAATGGGAAAACTGACCCAGTAAGTGGATTTCGTCAATGACCAGCAGAGCAACGGCTTTGACGTAGCTGCGAGTCTGCCAGGAACGACTGACCATCCCACTTCTCCGGGGTGGTCACGATCAGATCCGCATTGGCCACCGCCCGCATGTCAGGGGTCACGTCGCCCGTCAATTCCACCACTCTGTGCACAGTTTATCAGAAGTGTTAAACAGTAGTGGGGAAAGGAACCGGGAGTGGGAGATGGATGGGAGTGGGGATGGGAGCGATGGGGATAGAAGCAAGTAACAGAGAGAAAGAGAGCGCACCAGTGTATGAATGTGTACGAGTGGTATGCTGTGAGGGAAGTGCTGGAGCACGCACACACAATTTGTTGCATGCCAGCATGTGAGGTTGTGTATGTGTGTGTATGTGCTAAGTGTGTGTGTGTGTGTGTGTGTGTGTGTGTGTGTGTGTGTGTGTGTGTGTGTGTGTGTGAGTATGTGTTATGTGTGTCTGTGTGTGTGTGCATATGTACGCATGGGTGTGTATCTGCACGCTCGAATGCACTCACCTGTGTCTACAGATGCATGCACGGCTACCTGCATTTGTGCATGTGCAGTATATAAGGATAGCTATCATCATCATCTTTCAAAAGAAAGTAGCTCCCATCCATCACAGGGACCCCCCCCCCCCTTCTCCCACTATCAACTCCACCACCCATCCCATCCCATCTCCCTGCCTCCCCCCCCCCCTCTCCTTTCCTTCTCTCCTTCCGCAATCCCCACATTCCCCTTCTTCCTCAGCCCCAGCACTCACTTCTGCCCAGTTTCTGCTCGATGCGCACCTTCCAGTCGTCCATCCTCTCTCTGACCAAGGCCTTCAGGGGAGCGATGTACACCGCCTGCCCACACAGTCCTCATGCTGGGTCATCACAGTCTCATCCACAAGCACGCCATACAGCATCATATCCGTACACAGCCAACCGAATTGAAACACACACACACACACACACACACACACACACACACACACACACACACACACAAATTGATATATTTACTTGTTTTCCAGTAAAAATCAGAAACAGATCAAAAAAAAAAAAAAAAAAAAATCTGTGCTGTGATTGGGTTACTTGTGTTCATGGGGCTGAATATAAACATATACTATGCATGAAAATAAAAGTGTTGTCAGTTTCACAGATACCTTATCCCTGTGCACTTTGTCAATGTTGACTTAACACTTGGTATACAGGGCCCTTAGCCTGAGCCATGTGCCTTACACTACTAAAACTAACTCCATGAGTAACTTAAATCTAGTGCATGCACATCTAAATTTTGGTGCAAAAGTACCTTAAACATGGTCTAGGTTTCCTGTAAACTCAGTGCTTATGTACCTTAAACTTGGGATACTCTCGGAAGACCCTGAAGATGGCCAGCTCAGCAGCGACGGTCTTGCCCGATCCTGTGGGTGCCCCCAGCAGCACGTTGCAGTCGTTGTGGTAGAGGGGGTGTGGAAGATCTGGGTCTGCACAGGGTTGAAGTGTGTGAAGCTGTACAGCGATTCCAGCCGGAAGTCTTTCAGTGCCGTCACAGGCAGAGGCTGCAGGTTGAGCAGTTCTGAGGACACAGGGCGCAGTTCATGCTTCACCTGACATCTTGGGGCCGTTCTCTGGGCTTAAACTGCTCCAAACACCGATACACCAGGACCCTTTCCAAGCTTAAACCTCTCCCATCATGTCTGCTAACAGTGCGATGCCAGTCTGGGCCCTATCTGGGCTTAAACCTCTCCCAACATGTCCGCTAACAGTGTGGAGCCCTATCATGGGCTTAAACATCTCCCAACATGTCCGCTAACAGTGTGGAGCCCTATCTGGGCTTAAACCTCTCCTAACATGTCTAACAGTGTGGAGCCCTATCTGGGCTTAAACCTCTCCAAACATGTCCACTAGCAGTGTGGAGCCCTATCTGGGCTTAAACCTCTCCCAACATGTCCGCTAACAGTGTGGAGCCCTATCTGGGCTTAAACCTCTCCCAACATGTCCGCTAACAGTGTGAAGCCCTATCTGGGCTTAAAACCTCTCCTAACATGTCTTACAGTGTGGAGCCCTATCTGGGCTTACACTACTCCCAACATGTCCGTCAACAGTGTGGGGCCCTATCTGGGTAAACACTGCTTCCAACATGTCTGCCAACAGCGTGGGGCCCTATCTGGGTTAATACTGCTTCCAACATGTCTGCCAACAGTGTGGGGCCCTATCTGAGTAAACACTGCTTCCAACATGTCCGTCAACAGTGTGGGGCCTTATCTGGGTAAAAACTGCTTTCACATTGTCCGTCAACAGTGTGGGGCCCTATCTGGGTAAACACTGCTTCCACCATGTCCGCCAACAGTGTGGGGCCCTATCTGGGTGTACACTGCTTCCACCATGTCCGCCAACAGTGTGGGGGCCTCTCTCTGTGTACACTGCTTCCAACATGTCCGCCTACAGTGTGGGGCCCTATCTAGGAGTACATACTCCCAACATGTGTCCGCCTACAGTGTGAGGCCCTATCTGGGTGTAAACTGCTTCCACCATGTCCACCTACAGTCATGTCCACTAATAGTATGGGGACCTATCTGGGTGTACACTGCTCCCAACATGTATTTCAAAATTGCTCTGCATCCTCCCTCTCCCTCTTTCTCTCTCTCTCACACACACAAACACATACAAACACATACAAACACACACACACACAAACACACACATGCACACAAAGAGCTGTCTGCACTTCAGCATCTATTCACCCTCAGCCAGCCAACCAGTCATGGGCCTTTCAGGGCTGTCATCACCTATACAAGTGATGTCCCCAAAATGGAAGCAACACACACAGCATGGCTATCTAAACATGTACACAGATCTTTCACATGGTGGCTACACTACTGACATACTTTACCTTTAACCAGCTTACTCCCTCAGTTTCGAATGTCGACATGTAATAACCACATCCCCAGAATAATTTCACTGTTACCATTTCAGCAATCACAAACATTTGTTATGATCAGACTCTGCTACGAGGTCAAACCAAAACCAATCCAGCTACTGTAGCAGCCCCAAGGTCAAACCCAGACTGCTACAGCCCCAAGGTCAAACCCACACTGCTACAGACCCATGGTCAAACCCACACTGCTACAGTCCCCAGGTCAAACCCACACTGCTACAGTCCCCAGGTCAAACCCCACACTGCTACAGTCCCCAGGTCAAACCCACACTGCTACAGCCCCAAGGTCAAACCCACACTGCTACAGACCCATGGTCAAACCCACACTGCTACAGACCCATGGTCAAACCCACACTGCTACAGTCCCCAGGTCAAACCCAGACTGCTACAGCCCCAAGGTCAAACCCACACTGCTACAGTCCCAAGGTCAAACCCACACTGCTACAGCCCAGAAGTCAAACCCAGACTGCTTCAGACTCAAGGTCAAACCCAGACTGCTACAGTCCCCAGGTGAAACCCAGACTGCTACAGTCTCCAGGTCAAACCCAGACTGCTACAGTCCCGAGTCAAACCCAGACTGCTACAGTCCCAAGGTCAAACGCAGACAGCTACAGTCCCAAGGTCAAACCAACACTGCTACAGACCCATGGTCAAACCCAGACTGCTACAGTCCCAAGGTCAAATCCAGACTGCTACAGTCCTGAGGTCAAACCCACACTGCTACAGTCCCAAGGTCAAACCCAGACTGCTACAGACCCAGAGGTCAAACCCACACTGCTACAACCCAGAGGTCAAACCCAGACTGCTTCAGACTCAAGATCAAACCCAGACTGCTACAGTCCCCAGGGCAAATCCAGACTGCTACAGTCCCCAGGTCAAACCCTTACTGCTGCGGTCCCCAGGGTCAAACCCAGAGTGCTACAGTCCCCAGGTCAAACCCAGATTGCTACAGTCCCCAGGTCAAACCCAGACTGCTACAATCCCAAGGTCAAACCTCACCTTCATAGCTCCAACTTTTAACAACTCTGCTTAAACATGCAGCTTTAGCTATAAAACTGAAAAGGCAGCAGGGAAGGCTCATACCTAAAACAAAAAAATAAAACAAAAAGAATGAAGACGACAATAATGAAACCTCAGCTGCAGAAGGCTTCAATCACTCTTCCTGTCCCTCCCCGTACAGATGCCCCCAAACAGACCAAGCCATCAGTATCCCACTCCATTTCCCTACTGTGTGTGGGGGGTGTCTCTCCGGCAGGATGAGATGCTGGAAGGAGATGGCGCACACCGACGATGACCCTATCCAGCGGTCAGATATGGCGCGGACATAGTACTGCGTGGGCAGAGGCTCAAAGATGGGGATGGTGAAGACGATCGTTTGAGGCTCCTCCGACAGTGCTGTATATATATATATATATATTCAATATCAATGGCAGTAGAAGGGAAGGGCATCTTGGGAGTCAAGACCTGGATGCGCTCTCAGCCCCAAAGACTGTAAGAAGTTCAGGGCTGAAACACTTGTCTGAGGAGGGTTTCTTCTCTTAAGACTTTCTGCTGTCAAACTCTCCTTAGAGTTTCTTCCTATAATTCAATATCAACCAGTATGCATACAATATCTATTCCTGTGTTACATCGTGTCAGACAGGGAGGGGGGTGGGGGGGGAAGGAGGCACAGATGGGTAAAGAGGGGTGAGGTATGTTTACATATGAAATGTGTGCTGATTTACTATCAAAACTGACCATGCAACTATTTTCATATTGAAAAACAAGAACCATCTTTATAAAATGAAACAAAAAGATCAAGAAGTCTTCTTTTTATTTTAAATGATACTTTTATCTTAAATCTAAACCTTAAGGTTAAAGGTTAAGATTAAAAAGTTAAAACCTCACAGCCTTTTGGCCATTGGGGCAATGAAATGTCAGAAGTTCAGTCTAAAAAAATTTCTAAAGGCTTTTATTTTCTAAGATCCCAATTTTCTTTTCCACATGCAGTAAACAGACAAACAAAGGCTGTATTTAATGCATTACACACAGCACTAGAACACATCACCATAATCCTATAGAGAAGTATGTAATCATTAGCGACTGACAAATGATCATTACCATTAAAACAGCATTTCTCAGCAACACCATCTTGTTCTGAAAATATCCCTGTTCGTCCTGATTTTCTTAAAGACTAAAACAAAGCCAACAACACATTTAGAGCACCATTCAAGAACCCTTGATTAAAACTCTGATTCTAAAGGACTCTCAAAGACCCTGACATGCGGATTTCCAATGTCACAAACTTCCAAGGATATTTACCTCAACCCAGACAAATTCCAAGATGACTCGTAACAGCAGAGAAATCACCCAGCACTGACTTAAGTCAGTATACTCGTAACAGCAATCTTTAAGTTCAAACCTGGCCTGTTTCCATGTTTTTCACCAAAACCATGTTTCATGAGTTGTTTTCACCACATGGTATTACAAGCCCTCTGAGGAAGATGCTGAGTTACAGTCTTTCCTGTTGTCATCGAGAAATTCCATACGGTTGGTCAGTTTCCTCACCGTCACTAGGCCTTTCCCCAGAGTTGGCCAAAGGCAGACAAGAAAAAACAAACACTTGAAAGTGCCAATGGAACCCAGAGAAGCACCATGGTTTCAAGTGGGAATGCATGAGGGAAATAAAGACAGAGGACAAGTAGACATGCTGACAAAGAAGCCCTTGCGACTGACCTGCTTCTTGTGCATGAGGTAGTACTCGGAGTGGTAGATGTGGTTGTTCTCTGGGTCCTCCACCCAGATCCAAAAGGCCTCCGTCTTCCCGTGGACCTGCACACATTCAGCACTCCCCTCCTCAGTTTGAACACATGGACAGCTGACAGTATCTGAAACTACAAAACGCTCCACCTTGCTCAAGACCTGTTTAGACTTAAACTGCTACTGGTGTACTTTTGAATCTAAACGAGCATATTTTCTACAGAGAGTATGTAAGCCACAAATATTTTTTTCAAAATCTTGTAAAAGTTTGGGAATGTGGGGATGGAGAGAGGGGGCACATTTTCCACATTTTTGTCGAAAGTGGGATGGGGGGGGGGGGGGGGGGGGGGGTGTTTCCTTTTTTTCATTTTCCCCAGCCAGTACTGATCACGCTGCAGTGGTAAGGTAAGGCAATGTTGCCCATAACCCAGCCGACTGCAAAGAGCTATATTAGGGCTGTCACCACACTTAAGTGCAGTGGGTAGAGGGATACTGTTGAAGTCATAGTCACTACAGCCGAAAATATGTTCTTCTGACACAAATTACTTTCATATCTTAATCCATCAGCAAACTTTGGCACAAATTCTCCCTGTTTTGTTTTGTTTTGTTCTGTTTTGTTTTGCTCAGTTCTGTTTTGAATTTCAGGACCTGTAATCCCCACTGTTGTTCCTAGACAGTGGCATGTTGTCAAAAAAACAGACACAACCAGATGCGATTTTGCGCACAAGAGTTAGCAAGAGTTGTCACTCTTTGGTCAAATCAATCAAATTGGCACACAGAAAAAATTACACTCAACATACGTAATCACCACTCCAATTTTTTAGTAACTTTTCTTTTTTAATGTTTGTCATATTCGACATATTTGCGCTAAACATGTGTACAAAAAATGGCAAAACAACATATGTAATTACCACTCCAATTTTTTAGTAACTTTTCTTTTTTAATGTTTTGTCATATTCGACATATTTGTGCCAAACATGCGTACAAAAAATGGCAAAATTGTATGGTTAAGTAGGTCTGTCCATCATACACACCTTTCCACCTTCTAAATCAGATAATGACTAATCAATAAGAAAGAAAATGTCAAAGAAAGATAGACAGCAGCAGTATGAATGATTAGAGAACAAAAAAACACTTACCACTCACCTTCCCCATCCCTTCATTTCCCCTCCGCTCACTATCACCTGAACCTACACCATCATACCAACTCCCACCTTTTCCACACCCCTGCTATGCCTGAACTTCATCCCAGGTGAACTATGGTTTCATGTTTACTAGTACCCACAGCACACAGTGTGCCTGGTCAGATGGATGATGCTGGCCTCTAGCTCTAACTTCAGCACCACCTACCACACCTTTCCACACTCCCCTGCACCCCTCTCCTTCCCTCCCCTGCCTCTTCCCCCCTTCCCCTTACGACACGTCCCTGACCTTTTCATCCCAGGTGAACTCCGGCTTGATGTCCAGCCGTACGCGCAGCACAGTGCGCGTGATTGGCTGGATGTTGGCCTCCAGGTCCAGCATTGGCAGCTGGTGCACACAGCGCTTGATGACCGACCCCATGCGGATATGTGACACCAGGTGACCTGAAAGTTCACAGTCTTTAACCTCCGCAGATCAAACCCCATGGACACACATTACAAAGTACAGGCAATATTTTTGTATGAGGATAAACAACGCAAAAAAGACAAGAACCCAAATGATCTACAGGCAACTACCACCAGATCGCAACATGCGATGAAATCAAACTCCCAAACAATCGAGGACAAAATCATGAACTGAACCAATCAAAATGCAAGTATCAATACAATATGCTACGCTTTAAAGTCAAAGCAAGATTGGCTCAGTTGGAAAATGTCTCTGAAGAGTCCTTTATTCTGCATGTTTAACCCTTTCACTGCTATTGGCAACCAATGTTGACACCATACTGAACACCCGCTGGCAACACTCCTCAACAAGCACAGAGAATAGCAAAGGTGACGATCATTGACCAGATGAAATGATGAGTATGACTCACTCTCTGTCTCTTTCATTATAGATTGAAAAAAAATACTTGGTCATGCCATACTTGGTGCTTCATCACACCAGTCTGAGGCGATTGTGGGTGAGTGCACTGTTTTCCCTTTGTTTTCCCAGTGCCCCTTTTTTTCCCCCAATTCTCATATCAATTTCATTTGTCAAGTGAGTGATGGAGAAGGGGTGTTTATATCAATAGAAAATCATTTTCTTTTCAAAATTTGCTACACTGAATTAAGTATTCATACTGAATGACTCCAAATCATGAACATACATATTTTTCTTTTAAAAAAATCTGACTTTTACCTGAAAAAGTACACAGAAATAGGGAGCCCTGTGAGAGGAATGGACATGGAAAGCACCAGAGCAGAATTGTTCAATGTTTTATTCTTCAGCTTTATCCTACTTTCACAATAATGCATACTGTTTACTGTTCCATACCTACATATTTGCAAATTAGTAAACTGATCACCATTTCCACAGACTAAGGATGGCATGATCATATCCAAACTGTTGCGTTTACATCTCTTCCACGAGCCAGACATCATCACAATCACCTCATGTCAAGTCAAACAAATGTATCTATCTCCCTAATGCGACTGCCAGTTTTTTCTTCTATCGTTTCTCTGATCTTCAAAACTTTGGATATTCACTTCTATTTCCACTGATTCTTATAGCGAGTCTCCGAGAAAGAATCATGACAATTTACGGCTTATACCATGAAAACATGATGCAAATAAAGCCTCAGGTGTATGCAACCCTTGAAAGGATGGCGACACTGAAACAGTTCATGAAACATGTCACTTGAGGAGTCTAGTGAGAATATCTGCTGACAGCAAATAAGAATAACCAATTTTTACTATATTCTGTGTGAGGGTGGTTTTTCTTTTTTTTTTCATCAGAAAACTTATTTCTGGCACAAAATGAAACTGAAAACAGAGAAAATCACAGAAAAGCGGAGAGTTCCCTGGCCTGATGTAAATCATACCAAAGTTTGTTTGAAAATCTAGTAATGGATGTTGTTCGTTGTAAATGTCTCTGGTTTCGTGGAGGTCTTGTGTATTACTGGCTATTGTGGTCACTCCTAACTTTCGGAAGTAGTCTGGCCTCTCCCACATTGCCCTGAGGACGTCAGGGAGTGTCAGTGTACAGGCACAACCTGTACGGCTGGCTGAGCCGTCATTACCCTTGCAGTCGTGACTAGGCCACTATACTAGCCACAATCAACGACATAGAAAAAACCCAAAAAATTTGTTCTACATCAAATCCGTCATTTTCAATTTCAACTATGATCATAATCCAAACAAACTGTGGTCTGCCTTTCTCAGGGACAGCATTTCTTTCAATCAAAAACATATTTCTTTGCTATATTAAACTGACAAATCACCTTCAAACTAAAGCCGCGGCATCCAATCTGACGGCAGGAACACAATGATAGGGGAGACAAATCTCACCAATTTCTTTGGAATCCATCTCCCTCAGTTTGTTGACCGTCAGTCGCCGCCGCTCCAGCTTGTCCAGAATCTCAGGACCCAGGATGGGGAACTGGCGCAGGGGATGTTCGAAACCCCAGAGACGTTTGTCCACCGTCTTGCACTGCTCGAGCAGACGTCCTGCCATCACCGGCCACCCCATGCGCAGCGCCATCTCGAACAAGGCGCGCATGATGCGTCCAGCATTCTGGGCAACAGAGAGTGATAGCAGTGTGTTGTCGCTCTAAGACATTCAGTGTGTCATCATTGCAGCCAGCCAATCATAGGGGACCCAGAGGAGGCCAACAGAAAGTAAGTGACACCCATGTGTTGTAGGCATTCAGTGTTATTACTGTAATCCACTGACTACATAAGGCTTCCTCTGGGCAACAAGAAGTGACAGCAGTGTGTTGAAACTCTTGGGCATTCAGTGTGTTACCACTGTAGCCACACCCCACACACTAATGACTGCAGTCATCATACTTGGAAACTTACTTTATTCAAACTGATTGCTACCAATTGTTGTGTTGTCTGTGTAATCCAAGTAATTTCTGTTTCATTTGTTTTGGATCTTCAAGCAAAGTTTTTGATAACTTAAGTCTTTACATTGTGATCTCCCATTCTTTTTTCTATCCTCTACTGCCCCCCCCCCCCCCCCTGCTGACAGTTTACTGCATTTTGATGTTTCAGCCGTGGCATTGGAAAGATCACAAAATTGCATCTGGTGTTCTAAGTGACATACTATGGGAGTACAGCCACACTGGCTAAGATTGAGCTCACTGAGGAGTTCTCATCCAGTAGATAAAAAAAGTCGTCACTAAGCAGCCATAAGCAAATGGTTCTGTTCAAAATATGGAACTCAATGATTCCCAGTATTGTTAATATTCATACTTCAACGTCATCTTTTTCATTCCATCTTCCCCTTCCACTTCTCCCCTTCCCAACCCATCCCCTTCACAGCTGGTGTTGGGCTTGCAACAAAGTGGCCCCGGGTGTGGGTTTGTGTGAGTGTGTGTGTGGGTGGTGGGGGTGGTGGGGGTGGGTGGGCAGGTAAAGGGGATGGTGCTATGGATGCCGCTGTGAGGTGACAGAAGACAGACAGACCAACTGAAAACAGACTGGCAGAGCGACAACGGATGTAACTTACCTGAGCCACGTAAGCCATGTCGGAGACGAGGGAGAAGCCATCGACGGGGCAGCGAGAGACGTAGGACTGCAAGAGGATGTTGACCTTGCCGTGCGTGTTCTCCTTGCCCCCTGGAACGATCAGCTCGCAGCCGTTGTGAACCATCCTGTCCAGCTCCTCCATCTCATCCTCACGCACCTGGCAGGGCAAAAACACAGTTTAACCACTCAATAACCATGCCCCCTGCTACACCTTCCCACCCTTAACCTTCAGTCTGCCAACTGTTTTAGCATAACATTTCTGTAACTACCAACTTTTCTTCTGAAAGCGGCAAAATGGGGAGTTCTTATTATACTCCCTGTTCCTTTTTTTTTTTTTTTTTTTTAAGAGGCAAATCAAAGCTGATTCACAATGGCAGTAACTTCTGCAATCATCACTTGACATCAGAACAGCCCATCTTACCATGAACAGCTTCCCAGATACCAAATATGAGAATGAAATACAGGGCCAGTCATGAGAGGTTGTTAACTGGAGGGTGAAGAAGAGAACAGGCAGAACGGGGCAGAACAGAAGTGAAAAGGTTTTAAAACAAGACAAAACCAAGGCATCTGATGAACACAAGCTCTCAGGTTCCCCACCAAGCATAGCTTACACTGTGCTCATGGATACACTGTGCATAGCTTACACTGTGCTCATGGATACACTGTGCATAGCTAACACTGTGCTCATGGATACACTGTGCATAGCTAACACTGTGCTCATAGATACACTGTGCATAGCTTACACTGTGCTCATGGATACACTGTGCATAGCTAACACTGTGCTCACAGATACCCTGATTTATTAACACTGTGCTCACAGATACACAGTGTGCACCTAACACTCTGTCCACTGATAGTGATGCACTGCGCACAGCTAACACTGTGCATACAGACTCATCACGCATAGTTCATTCTGTGCTCACAGATACAGCTTACAGATACCCTGTGCTTAGCTAACGTGTGCTCACAGATACCTGTGCATAGCTAACGCTGTGTTAACAGATACCCCTGTGATGAACTAAGACTGCTCACAGATACACTGTGCATTGCTGACACTGTGTTCACAGATACACTGTGCATTGCTGACACTGTGCTCACAGATACACTGTGCATTGCTGACACTGTGTTCACAGATACTCTGTGCATTGCTGACATTGTGTTCACAGATACCTTGTGCTTGCTGACACTGTGTTCACAGATACACTGTGCATTGCTGACACTGTGTTCACAGATACCCTGTGCATTGCTGACACTGTGTTCACAGATACTCTGTGCACTGCTGACACTGTGCTCACACAGATACCCTGTGCATTGCTGACACTGTGCTCACAGCTACACTGTGCATTGTTGGCACTGTGCTCACATATACACTGTGCTCACAGATACTCTGTGCATTGCTGACACTGTGTTCACAAATACTCTGTGCATTGCTGACACTGTTCACACAGATACTCTGTGCATTGCTGACATTTGTGTTCACAGATACCTTGTGCATTGCTGACACTGTGTTCACAGATACACTGTGCATTGCTGACACTGTGTTCACAGATACCCTGTGCATTGCTGACACACTGTGTTCACAGATACTCTGTGCACTGCTGACACTGTGCTCACAGATACCCTGTGCATTGCTGACACTGTGCTCACAGCTACACTGTGCATTGTTGGCACTGTGCTCACATATACACTGTGCTCACAGATACTCTGTGCATTGCTGACACTGTGCTCACAGATACTCTGTGCATTGCTGACACTGTGTTCACAGATACTCTGTGCATTGCTGACACTGTGTTCACAGATACTCTGTGCATTGCTGACACTGTGTTCACAGATACCCTGTGCATTGCTGACACTGTGTTCACAGATACTCTGTGCACTGCTGACACTGTGCTCACAGATACCCTGTGCATTGCTGACACTGTGTTCACAGATACTCTGTGCATTGCTGACACTGTGCTCACAGATACTCTGTGCATTGCTGACACTGTGCTCACAGGTATCTATCACAGTGCTCACAGATATCATAAGCATACTCAACACTGTGCTCATAGATACCCTGTGTACAGCCAATACTCCACTCACAGATAC
>JADBJO010000866.1:307500-342500 GCA_016801955.1 Conus betulinus
TACCTACGCTCTCAGGATTTTAACAGTCAAACTTGATTTGTGGGATGTCCTCGATTATCATCACAGAATTTCCACTATTTCTTTCAGTGCTGAAATAATCTATTGCTTGACCATATTCCAATCGCAGTGCAATGCTCTCAGAAGCCTGGTGACAAAGGCAAGTGTTGGTTATTCATAGAACCTTTTACGAAACAAGTACACTGGCATCTCTTGCACAGTGCGCAACACATTCGTACGTCCGTAACAGAGCCATTTTAATTATCCAAACCGGTCATATAGTTCGTTCAAATTTTGTTCCATTTGTTAGATTATCGCCAGCAAGCCACAGCTGAACTGTCGATTTCGATTCTGAAAAGCTGAATTTCATATGGTTTTCTATGCTTTTCGCACTTAGCTAAATCATGTAATCTTACGGTCCAATCATAGACTGGGTAGTCTATTTTGACAACTCTTCTTGGTTTTCAGTAGAAATGAGTTTTCAAGCAGTTGTTCATCATTCAGAACGTTCTAAAACACCAAGGAAAGTTACATTTCGAACTACTTTGATCACGGCGGGTAGGACGAAAGCATTTGTGCGTGACGTGCTGTTCGGAGTTGTAGTACGCACAAGAGAAATCTGTGCGTCATGGTAAATTTTGGTATGTTTTGTGATGCACTAGCCTGAATTCCAGTGCGTCAGGTCTAATTTCATGTGTCAAAGACACATTTGTGCATAAGAATCATCTCTGGTGAAGGTGATGTATTGCAAGATTGTACATGATGTCATCGGTAGAAATCCCCTAAAACAAGCGAAATGATTGGTGGGTGGTTATTCCTTTGATTATCAGTTTAATATCAAATGCTGGCTCAAACTTAGGCCAAGCCTCAAAACACTTACATTAGGTACCGGCAGCCCTTCTTTCAGCGTACGGGAAAAGTTCAGCCGAGTGAAAAATATGCTTGTTTTCAATTGGCAGTATCTATGAATAACACGTTTAGAATCAGATGAAAATTGTGAAGAATAAAGAATACAGTTTTCCTTTTTTAACTCTGTGTTGTTTATTTGTGTTTGCAACAGACAGTACGATGATTGTTTTATTCCAAATACACCCATCCGTTCACCGAAAATGAAGCGCGTCACACATCCCGATGCGACGCAGGCGCCATTTGGCTGAGCGTTCGAACTACACTGTGTCGAAAATCAACACATACAATGTGTTCATTCCATTCATTGGCGTTTAAATAGGTCAGAATACAAGAGCATGTTTCAAGCTTTATTTCAGTCTATTTTTCTTTTTGGTACGATGAGTTTAAATTAATTAGAATCGAAGTTTTTATGAGGCTTGTTACAAGTGTTGTTCTCTTTCCAGCGTCGTTGCTAAAAAAATTGCGAAAAAAACATACACATTAACAATGCGCTAGAAAGGCTGTTCTCTCCCGCATTCATTGGTGTATCAAGCTAAGCGATTGCTTGCTTGAATGCTCGAAAAACGCAAGCCAATCAAAGCGAAGGTATCAAATGCAAACATCTGCTCCTTGTCCAAGATTTCAACAATGGCGGAACAAAACCGAAATCCGACAATGACCCGAGTCGAATGCGCTAATCATTGTTGAATTGCAAGACGCACTTGGTAAGATAATGCATATAATAACAAACCAGAACATTAATGAAACGATTCAATTATTTTTAATTCGCTTAATACTGTGCCATGCTTAGTTATTTTGTTCGTAATTCAGCCGGTGTTCGTCAAGATTAAACATGTCGGGAAAAGTCCCACGCGTTGCGCCGTTCGAAGCGATCATATTCTTTTAAAAGACAAACTAATGAAAATAGATATCAGTAATGGGCTTCACTTATGTCGATTCATGTATTTGTGAACTGGTTACTGATTCCATTACACGATTACAGAAAAAATCGTAGTTAAAAACACCTGTTTGAGACGGATATTCAAACCGGAAGCCACAACCGCGCATACAAAACGTTCCGAGGCTTTTAATTTTGAAAGCACTGTCTTCTGATAATGACCATCAATCGAAACACCGATCATTACTGTCATACTCGATGTGGAAAGCGTGTTTGGTGGTATAAAAAGAGAGAGAGAGAGAGAGAGAAGAGTCTGAAGTTGAACAGTAAGGAGGGTGTAGTGGGGGTGGGGGGGGGGGGGGGTCACTGTCGAGTCAACCTGACTCAACGAAATTTAGCTTGGCATCTAATTTTTTTTTTTCCCCTAGTGTATTTGAAAATTCTGTAATTTAACTGTAAGGATTTGCTTTCTCACCCCTCCCCACCCCTCCCCTCCTTACTGGCAAACACAGCAAGGCTTTGAACACTTAGTGATTACTTTCAAGTAAAACTGCTAGAATACAACTACAGCAGCATTGCATTGCCAAGACATTACATTGTTGTGACAGTAATATTTATGATATTTTTTGGTGACTGTATGTTATGCTCCACAGTTATGTATATTGCTGTAACAGCACAAACATACTGAATAAACAGAGTAGTACATACTGAATAAACAGAGTAGTTGATAAAAAGGTAGAGTCCAAAATAAAGTTAAATCTTTCTTTAATACTACCTTTTGTTTAAAAAAAAAAGCATTATAATGTATATTTATGTTCTTTTACATTCACAATGATTAAATCAACAAGTTCATTCAAAATCATAATGATGAAATACTTAACATGTTATTGGCAATGCTTAAATCACACCCTGTTGACAAAATAATGTGTTGCAGAGGATGTACGTTTTGTTTACAAAGAACATGCAATATATTTTTGCTTACAAAGAACAACAGATACTAAAATTAAATTATAAAGAATGGACAGAGAGTAGTAACACACACACACACACACACACACACACACACACACACACACACACACACACACACACACACACACACCACATGATATCACACAATGATGAAGAAACAGACAGGAAAATTTACATAAAAGCATGCACTCATAATCAAGATCGGTGGCCCTATGCCAAGCTTTAATTTTTTTTTCTAGTAATTTCACACACACACACACTCACACACACATCACATACTGCGCAATGATGAAGAAACAGACAGGGAAATTTACATGAAAACATGCACTCACAGTTCAATTAAGTGGTCCAGTGCCATGCTTTAATGTGTGTGTGTGTGTGTGTGTGTGTGTGTGTGTGTGTGTGTGTGTGTGTGTGTGTGTGTGTTTCCCCAGTAATTTCACACACACACACACACACACACACACACACACACACACACACACCACGATATTGCACAATGATGAAACAGACAGGGAAATATACATAAAAGCATGCACTCATAGTTCAGTTAAGTGATCCTGTGCCATGCTTTAATGTTTTTCTCTTCCTTTTTTTTTCCTTAACTGAGAAAATGCATCCCATTTTTTTTATATAATTTGTTTAACCTTTGCCAGAGCTTGTGGGTGAAAAATTACCCAAACTGTCATTTAAATCTTCATAACTCACTCAGTTTTCAAAATATGTAACTAAGTTTTATTCTTTGTTCATTATGTATTTGTGCTTGCCTCCATTAAACATTGTGGTGTTTTGGTGGGTAAATAAAGGAAAAAATAATAAAAGCTTATAATCCTCGTCAGATACTGTGGGTGGCATGTCACGCATACCAATCAAAGAAGCATTCTCACATGCCAGAGTTTGTGGGTGGCTGGTCACCCATAACCTTCATATAGGCCACAGCCTTTACCCAACATGCCAGGGTTCGTGGGTGGCTGGTCACCCAAAACCTTTATATTGGCCACAGTCTTTACCACACATGCCAGTGTTCACTGTTGGCTGTGTTGTTAGTTGGAGGACCACCAGCCAGGATAAGTGGATGAGGTGTGAGCTGTGTCTCCACTTCAACTTTTCCTGAGGCAGAGCAGTTGGGCTTGGGGACTGATGAAGTGATGGTGACCGAGGAAGAGATGGAGACATAAGTTATCATCCATTTTGAGGGTGCAATCATGCTGTACTAATGATGAAATCAATGAACATGCCACTGATTGCCTTCTGGAAGACTTGTCTTTACCAAAATTGGCCAGAACATAGTTTTTTCTATGATGATGATTTGGCAGTGTGTCACAGATCCACTCTCCTGAGAAAGTAGCCAATTTTCTGAGGAAATTTTGCTCTTGCAAACAACACGCTCGTGTGGCCAATCAAGACAGACAGACATTTAGCGCAAAGCATATTTTTTTGTTTGCCAGTGACTTCAACATAGTCTCCAAAACAACCACTGGCCATGCCTGGTCTGTTCCAATTAACAATGAACTCTGCCTGAAGTATGCTGCATACAAAAAGAACTATGTACGTAGTCAACCCTATCTGCCTGTCTGCAAGAGTGCACTTCCCACCCTTATCGTAAGTGACCTTCTGTATGGTGGCTGCCAGCCCTTACCAGAAACAGCAAAAATAGCATGACTTTATAAATAACAATACAGACAACATCATACCAAATTTTTTGTTGAAATCTGTCAGTAAGTTTTGAAAAATTGTCGGTTTTAATTCGGACATCATCATCATTCCACCCCTGTTGGCCACTATTCTAGTACAGGAAATAAAATGTTAGGTACAAAATAACAAAAATCTACACTTTGATTTACAGGAAATACTGTATAGAAACTGTATACAAAATCTGGAAACAGTTCATGAAGTAGTTTAGAAGTTATAGCAATTTTAAGTGTGGCGGGCGATTCTACCCATTTTTTTTTCCACCGTCCAAATTGCAATATTTCCTGTTTTTTTAGCACAGAAGTTTTCACAAATGTTGTATAGCAGATACCTCAGAAAAAATGACTTTGCTTAGTACAACTTAGAGAGTTTGTCCAAACCACTGGAAACTCTGAAGTGGCTATTCTTACTGCGCTGCAGTGCTTCAAAGTAGCCACATAATGCAAATTCGAAAAGCACTGAATTTGCGATTTATTACAAGTTTAACACTTTATCACACAAAAGCCATGTAAACTGAACCCAGGGAACTTACTTTTTCAAAGAGTGTAAGTTGTATAGATTGAGAACACCAATTTATAACCAGATATCAATCATGTATGATACTATTGGCTTTCAAACTTGGAAGATATCTCATTTTGTCAGGTGCATAAAGATGTCACAACTTTAAACTGCAATATCTCGAAAACGACTGAAGATAGAGACTTCATTCTTGTTGTGTTTTGTATGTTTTTCCTTTTACTTTGCAATGATACAGATCTTAAGTATTAAAAACAATATGCTAATTTTGGCTGCCGGTACCTACTTACATGGATTATATAGTGATTTGGTGCAAAATCCTAGCTGTGACATGTGGCCACAATTACACATTCTGAGAAGTTTTCTAGTTGGACAGCCCTTTTCAGGGGCACAGGTTGCCCTTACCCAGAGTCGTCAAATTTCCACATGTCTAGCTCACTCTGGCCTTGCCACCTCCTACCAGACGATACACATTTACGTTTTTGAGGTTGGCTTGCCGACAGATGGACAAATATGACTGCAAAGTAATCCCTCATCCACAGCGCTTCCTCTGTGCACAGGCTAACCACAAATCCGCTAACGCCATGGACAAGGTAGGTAACAGCTAAGGGGACAACAAGAAGCACAGAAGGTGCATGCTGCGCCAAGTCACAGACCAAGTAGCATCCGAGGCGCTAGAATAACAACACGGGAGACTGTTCATACCCTGATACCAATAGCACCAACCTCCATTGCACCGAAGGGAATGCCATAGACCAGGGGGTTGAGGCGCATGCGGACGTAGAGGTAGGGTGTAACTGAGCCATTTCACCGCCTCCTCCACGTTGGTCACGGTCCCTAGGGCAATGCTGCACACAACACACATTCACATCATCATGTGAAGAATCCCACCTCAATTAGCCAAACCCATACATATGAACATGAACCCATTCATTTATCTATCCACACCCTCACTTACACACACACACACACACACACACACACACACACACACACACACACACACACACAAATGCACATTCATATGCAAAAAAAATCAACTGATGAACAAAACATGTACATATACATCTATAACCATTATCATCATTAAAACACTTCATCAGATAAATGTTGTAGACATTAAAATCATCAAATCCACAAGTAACAAATAAATGCCAACAATCATCAGTTCACAAAGCACATGCTACACCAAACACTTGTACCACATCTAGTTACACCCAACAACCCCCCCCCCCCCCCCCCCCCCCCCACCTTATCACTTTCTCTGTCCCTCCAACCCCAACCTCTCAAATCAGTTAAATACACAGTTACTCTTACTCACTTACAAATATGTGAATGCACGTTCCACACATATATACATACATGCAAATATGTGCCAAGATGCACGCACTCACAATTACAGATCTACATGCACACATACATGTGCAAAAAGCTCATTTACACATACACATATGCATTCGCTTTTCTCTCCCCCCCCTCCCCCTCTTCTTACAAGCACGCACAAACATGCGCACTGACTCACACACACACACACACACACACACCTACAAACACACACACACACACACACACACACACCACACACACACACACACACACACACACACACACACACACACACACACACACACACACACACACACACACACACACAAACACACACACACACCTCAGCGTTGAGGTTGTCAGTCAGACTGTTGACAAACTGGCTCTCGATGGGGTTCTGCCGTGTCATGAGGGACAGGTAGTGTGCCAGCTTGTCATGGGTCGTGATAATGGTGCCATGGCCAAACGTGTCGAACTGCGGCCGCCCCGCACGCCCAAAGATCTGCATCACGTCCAGGATTCCCAAGTCCACAAAGGCGCCCCTCTTGGCGTCGTAGATCTGCGTGCCCTGAAAGCCCCATGGACAGCCTCGTTTTGGTCACAGTAAAAACAAAGCGAAAAAAGTAGAACGACAATTCTGCCTTGCAGGTGCAAGCTAACACAGCAATGCCCAGAGGAGAGAGAGAGAGACTGCAGCACTAATTTACCAGGCAAAAAACAAACACATAAAAACAAGATACAAAGTAATGCTTCTGTAAGACACAGTGTAAAAACACACACACGTAAGCGTTCAACAAATACATCTTCTTCAGATGCAACAAACAAGTAGTCAGCAAAAAGGTATGACACAATATAGCTCATTCTGTCAGCATGAAAATAATAATGCATGAAAGAGGACAAGAATCAATTTCAACAAACTTTGAGAGGCTCTTCCTTCACACATTCATTCTCAATTGCATCAAGCGTTTTTTGGTGTTTTTTTTAATCTGTTATTTGTAATGTCAGAAAAAGACATAATAATTGAAAACTTACTTGTCAAGTTAGCGTTGTTTATCAAAGAGTCAGTCTGATCGTGTGTTAACTTGTATTTTGGCTTGGCAATGCTCAAAGATCAATAAAATGTGTGCGTTAGGTCCACACTAAGTCATCACACTGACCATCAAAAATCAGTTCAAACCAGCCAGGAGAGACACTGATAAAAAGATCCAACACTTAGCATCCTGCAATCTTGAATCAATGATGATCCACATTCGTCTTTCCCAGAAACTTCCAAGTCTTTAAAATTCTGTACTGCATATACTCATATTCCACAGCAGACAGACCCCTGTGTGCTTACACCACATCAAACATTGCAGCTGTGCCAGGAATGCATCACTTTGTTAGCTAACGTTACGAAACATACATAAAAATGCACCCCTGTGAGAACCTCTTCATTCCTCTGGCACACTAAGATTTGCTATTTGCTTTCACCTCGCTCACTGCTGACAATGAACACTGACAATGGTGACGCTTACCTACAGAGTCTGCCGCAAGTAATGAGTGCTAATCCACAGGAGGTCATAAATTCCATGGTCCCTCAACTCTCAAAGCAGTTTGTTTTGTCAGTATCAGCTGGGGTAAAGGTGCTCTATTCCCATGTCTTAACCCAATTTGTTTCGATTTAATGAGTCTAAGTTGAGGGTGAAAGTGCCAAATTTTCCATGTCGTAAAGCAATTTGTATTGATTTAATGAGTCTAAGTTGTGCGTGAAAGTGCTAAATCTTCCATGTCGTAAAGCAGTTTGTATTGATTTAATGAGTCTCAGTTGTGGGTGAAAGTGCTAAATCTTCCATGTCGTAAAGCAGTTTGCATTGATTTAATGCGTCTAAGTTGTGGGTGAAAGTACCCAATTTTCCATGTCTCAAAAGGAATTATATTGTCTTGTCACTGTGCGAAATTGGAAATGAAATGAGGCAGGGAACAGTAAACAATAAACAGTAAACAGTGGGGTAGTCTTTGCTCCCATAAGGAAACCTAACACAGAGTAACTTTTATTCAAGACTGGCACAGCCTTTTAAACTTGAATAAAGTCAGACAAATACAAAGACGAACAATTACAATTAGTTGTTGGCCTGCGCTTGTTTTCCCCCACTATTAGATTGTTCGTCTTTGTATTTGTCTGACTTTATTCAAGTTTAAAAGGCTGTGCCAGTCTTGAATAAAAGTTACTCTGTGTTAGGTTTCCTTATGGGAGCAAAGACTACCCCACTTGTTTACTGTTTATTGTCACTGTGCGTCAGGGTGAGAGAGCACTACTTTGCATGTTGTCTTGTCAATGTACATCAGGGTGAAAGTGCACTACTTTGCATGTTGTAATGGGATTCATATTGTATTGCCAGTGTAAGTTAGTATGAAAGAACTCCATTTTGCATGTTGTAATGGGATTTGTATTGTCTTGTCACTTACATCAGGGTTAAAGTGCACAATTTTGCATATCTTTGGGTGATTTATGGTCTTGTCACGAGTCTGAGTAATGTGCCCTATTTTGCATGTCTTAAAGGGATTCATGTTGTCTTGTCACTGTGCATCAGGGTGAAAGTGCCTTATTTTGTTGCATGTCTAAAGCAGTTTGTATTGTCTTGTCAGAGTGAGCTGGGATGAAACCACCCTATCTTCCATAGCTCACAGCTGTTGTATTGTCTCGTCAGTGTGATGCGGAGGTGAAAGCAATGTGTCAGTGTGAGTAAGGGAAGAAATGCCCTATTTTCCATGTCCTACTGAGATTTCTATTTTCTTGTCAGAATGTGTTGGGGAGAAGGCACATACAAGGCTACAGGCTACACAAACAAGTGGAAGCAATGACTCAATGAAAGCTGAAATGAAAATTTTTTTTTAAAAAAGCACAAATAAAATAAGAAGGGGGAAATGGCTTCACCAGCCACTGTCAACACGTACCCTAACCAAGGAGGAGGCGATATGGAGGAAAACACAACCAGCAAGAAAAATGGCCACCGGGGACCGGCGAGTTTTCGACCTTCAAACAGAATTACTGGAGCGCGTGGAGGAAGAATCAATGCTCCGAAAGGCAGTAAAGAAGGTGTTGAATGGGTTACCGAAAGTCAACAAAGTACATAGAAACAGTGCCGATGGGAACTGCACTGAAAACAAACTTGCGAGGGAGAAAAACGCGAGAGCTATACGACGATCGAACAAAGTCGCGAAGATCACAAAGAGTGTGAAAAATAAAAAATTGTTAGCGCACCAACAGCCTCGCACATCAAATGTACCAAGGGTTTAGCGCAAGCCACAAGTGAATAAGTAAAGAGCAAAGCACAAGCAATCTTTACACAAAGACAGAAGTATAGGTGAGACAGAGCACAAGACTTATCTTGCTTGGGTGACAGGCCGAAGGTGAATGAGGTACAGGAAGCGAACATCGGTGTCTTCCGTTGGCGGAAGTGGGGTGGGCGTCATGTGACTGTCTTATGACTGCGTTTGCCACAAAAATTTTGGCCTGGCAGAGCTGACTGCTGTTGAGTGCTATGGTCTGACATGGTATAGTATATGACGCCAAACACAAAAGACAACGATGATGTAGAACGAAAGCTGCCCTTGTAACATGTCCCCACCTTCCACCAACCTACCTTGATGATGACGGCGTGAGCAGGCAGGTTGACGCCCCATGCCAACGTGGCTGTGCAGCACAGCACCTTGACATGACCCTCGGCGAAGTATCGCTCCACCAGGTTGCGGTCCTGCCGCAGCATGCCGGCGTGGTGCATGGCGAAGCCGTCAGCAAACAGCTCCTTCAGCTGCTTGTTGCGTGAGCGCATGATCTGAGGAAATGGTACCAGCGACATCTTAGCAGGCGTGCAAGAACCTACTGCACAGGAAAATCTACTTAATTTGTTCAAAATGAAAAAAAGGACATACGCACACGCAGAGGAAAGGAAAAAAAAAAGAAGAAAAGTATGGGTGGCACTGCACTGTGGCAAAACGCTCTACCCAAGGGACAGCAGTCCAAACTGCCCCGAGAAATCAGTCGTGACAAAAGTCATACAACAAAGTGCAGTGCTCCATCCTCTGTGTTATTACTGTTGACCTGCCAGTGTTTCTTGGGTGTGGAAGGGTTGATTTGACATTTTTTCCATGTGTGTGTGTGTCGCTCTGTGTATATGTGTGTGTGTGTGTGTGTGTGTGTGTGTGTGTGTGTGTGTGTGTGTGTGTGTGTGTGTGTGTGCGTGCATGCTTGTGTGTATGCATATGCATGTGTCTGTGTGCATTAGTCATGTGTGCATGTGAATACTTGGAGAAACACACACATAAAAGCAAGACACATAAGTTTGGAAGCAAGATAACCTTGGAAGAGGTGAGGATGTGGGATGGGGGAGGGTGAGCTGATTCAAGTGTCAAGCAGCAGGGAGGGAACAGGCATGGTACCTTCAATCATACTGCAACACAGTATTTTTACTGTTCACACTATTCAGGGAACCCAGTTTTGCTCTCTGCAGGCCTTGCAGAGACTACAGAGCAGCTCTTTTCAGTGGGAAAAATATCAAAATGTCGAATGCCATAAGCCAAAAAAAAAAAAAAACTGAAACTACGTTAAAAGTGGAAACTGTTCATCAATGGAGTGTGTGTGAAATGTACACAAGATTGATCTACCCACACTCATTCCACTGAAAATGCATGCATGCACGCATGCAGGCCAACACACACACACGCACACACACACACACACACACACACACACACACACACACACACACACACACACAAATGCACACAAAAAAGCGCGCACACACACACATGCGTGCGCGCATGCGCACACACACACACACACACACACACACACACACACACACACACACACACCCCAAACAGCTCACATTTTTTTCAGCTTCTCCATATCTGGGTCCCTGTTCGGGAGCAAAGAATTTCATGTGGCCGTTGTTTTTGGCAAAGTCTCTGAACTGCATGGCAGTGCGCGCACCGTCTCATTCCGAGCATGAACAAACACCATCACCTGCAACACAGTGAAACAAAGAGAGTGCCACATGGCACCACACAACAGGTGCAATCTGCTGCAGGACACTGAACAGAACACATGCAGATTGCTGCTACAGGACACTACTTTAAGAAGCACAATTTGCTGCAGGACCACAACGCAGACTGACCGTTACAGAACACTACACATCACAAAAAGATTGCAACAGGACAGTACACAGTGCACGCAAATTGCTAGGGGACACTACAAAGCACATAAACATCACTAAAAGACGATACACAACAGATTGCTACAGGACACTATAAAATACCCAAAGATTGCTACAATACAATACACAAGACACACAGATTGTTACAGGACACTATAGAACACAAACAGATTGCCACATGGCCTACATGACACTACACAATACTCAAAGATTGTTACAGCATACTATACTACACAACACATACATCGTTATAAGACACAACACACAGATCGCCACAGAACACTACATGACACACACATAGATTGTGACCAGACACCGCATGACAAAAACAGATTGGTACAGGATATTACACAATACACAAAGATTGCTACAACAGACATCAAACAAAAAATCATAACAGGACACGAAACATCATATAAAAAGACATTGCACAACCAGCACAGTTTGCTGCGGGACACAACACCCACCACTTGGCCAATTCCAGTGCCACGTTTCTTTTCGTCTTGTACCTGTACACTAACCAGAAGTAACGGAGCGTCCCTACAGGTCTGCCATGAAGTGAACCTACCAAGTGGGAGCACCCTGCCTGTCTACACACACACACACACACAGAGTCCTACCTGATAGCCTGCCTTGACCTGCTCCAACACCTTGTCGTAGTAGCACACCTGGTTCATGTCCCTCAGCTGGAACACCTTGTTGGTGCTTTTGATACCTGCAGACACACACATACATTGTGTATGGTAGATACTGTTGGTGCTCTTAATACCTGCATACATACACACACTGTAACTAGTATATCTTGTTTGCGTTTTTGATACCTGCACACACGCATACACTGTATATGGTAGACCTTCTTGGTGCTTTCGTTACCTGCACACATACATACACTGTAACTAGTAGATCTAGTTTGCTCTTTTGATGCCTGCACACATACATACCAGGGCTCCCACTGAGAAAAAGCAATAAAAGTGGACAAAGGGAATGTCCCTTCCCATCCCCCCCCCCCCCCCCCCCAATGCAATGCAGAAATTAAGCAAAACCAGGAGCTTTTTTCAACTTGATCTCTTCTTCATTCAAAATACTAGCACTTCCCAACTCCATTCTTTCTTTTCAATTGCCTAATGTGAAAACTGTGAACAGACATGAACAAAAGATCTACTCATCCATTCAAAAACAGCAGCAATTTCAGAAACTAGCTTTACTAAAAGAATAACAACTGCAATCGTTATACCTGCTTTCAGTAAGACAAAAACTAAACATTAACAAAGTAAAAAAAAAAAAAAAAAAAACCACCCCAAAAGGTTTCAAAGCTTTAAGCATGTATGTTGTTTGGCATAAACATACTTGTGTTAATATACGTCAGGTTTCCATGCTTTTAGTTGTTGGGTTGTTACACTTGCTACACTGAACCAACATTTGCCTCTTACCGATGAACGTCTGTCCCAGGGGAACTGGTCTGAAGCGGCCATCAAAGAAGAAGAGTCCCTCATAGGGGTTGACGTTCAGGAAGCGTGCCACATCCAGATAGTTGGGCAGAGTGTGGCCGACAGACCAACAATGCGGATCATGCTCTGGGAACTCTCCACCTGTCAAACATGAAGTATGGTGTCAGGCCAAGGATTGCACATGTAAAGCAACATTCATTGATCTTCTAACTGCCATACTTTGTGTCTTTGTGCAACATTTCTGCAAACCACTGCGTTTACGTCTGAAAGAATCAAACGAAACTTTAAAACTCTGCTACTTCAACAACAAAAAAAGATATTTCTTAATATCTACACCTAGACCACACCACGTTTCGTGTGAAAGACTAGATGTGGATGTGGTGTTTGTTGTGAATGTATCCATTTCCGTATTAGTCATGCTCACAACTGTGATAACTCGTCTCATACAGGTAAATGTGGAAAACATCGATCATCATGAAGCTGGATGGTGCTCTCACACACTGACAGTGAAGTATGAAGTGTGTGCAAGAGCATCAGCATGGCGTACACAAGATTTCTGACCCTTTATTACATACTCAGTTGTGCTTGAGCCACTGAACTGTCCAAAGTCATGTTGAGGATTCCTCTTCCTTAACACTGTTTCTTCGTTTCCACATTTTTCTCAGAATGAAATGGCCAGAAAGTTCTGTTTCTGCTGCTCGGTGAATCACAGACAAAAATTACGTGTGATGTTGATTTCACCCAGCTGTACCTTACGTGGGTCAGCATTATATGTAGCCAGCTCAAAACCTTGCACTGATGACTGCTTTGTGATGTGTTCACATCCAGTGCAGTGAAAACGATACTTCAAAATCCTATTTCTCTCATTGTTTCAATAAATGCATGGCTCTGTAGCAGGCAATAACTTTAACAGTACACTACAGACAATCTGTGGTGATTGGCAGCTGTAAATACCATAGTATCTCCACTAGAATGAGAAAATGTTAAAATGGTAAGCAGCAAAAATGTCCAGCTTTCAAAGTCTGGTGCCCTTCTAACTGAGTTGATCAGGCATCCTCAAAGATGCTACCAACAACACACACATACATACATGCGTGGACCAGATAAACACACAACAGGATGAGGTCTACACTTCTTTTTTCAAGATGCAGAATCAGCTCAGAGACCTGACGGATGGTACGAGCCACCAGGCTCTCGATGACGGGACCACGGTCGTCGTGCAGGAGATGAAACCTCGTCAATGATGAGAAGACGCACCAGCTGAGCCAGTGCCACATCCCCCGTGCTCTTCCGGGTCACCACGTCCCACTTCTTCTCTGGTGTTGTCACCAGCATCTGGAAGACACACACACACACACACACACACACACACACACACACACACACACACACACACAGGCAGGTCACAGTCTGTCATAAACTGGCTGTTCCACCCACACTACTTTCATATCATAGTCAGGTTTCTGCTTTTGTTCCACTATCACCACATTCAGTTCCTAGTCAGATGCCCATGGTTTGTTCCATTCAAACTACATTCAGTTCATTGTCAAGAGAACTTTGACCCTGAGACCTGATCATGCTATGACCTGTAGCTGTTGACCCTACAGACAAATCTGTCAAGTATCCACCTGTTTTCCAGTCATTTGGTTCTCTCTCTCTCTCTCACATTCACATGCATATGCACATGCATATGCACATGCACAGCGCACGCACACGCACGTACACACACACACACACACACCTGTGTTTTCAAGATTTCCTGCTTGGTCAAGCTCATGTCTCCGGTCAGCTCACGCACAGTGATACCCAGTGCCTCCAGCCGTCCCCCAAAGTTCCTGACCATTTCTGCCGCCAAGGCCTTCATTGGCGCCACATAGACAATCTGAAACAGGTATTCCTTCACGGTCACTTGTACTGCTCTACCTGTACATACACAACGAAACAGGTACTCCTTCACTATCACTTGTACTGCTCTACCTGTACATACACAATGAAACAGGTATTCCTTCACACCACTTGTTCTGTTGTACCTGTACATACACAATGAAAATGATACTCTTCCACTTACTTGTACTGTACTACCTGTACATACACAATGAAAATGGTACTCTTCCACTATTACTTGTACTGTACTGTACAATAAACAGGTATTCCTTCACTATCACTTGTACTACCTGTACATCACAATGAAACAGGTATTCCTTCACTATCACTTGTACTGCTCTACCTGTACATTCACAATGAAACAGGTATTCCTTCACTATCACTTGTACTTTACTACCTGTACATACACAATGAAACAGGTATTCCTTCACTATCACTTGTACTGCTCTACCTGTACATTCACAATGAAACAGGTATTCCTTCACTATCACTTGTACTTTACTACCTGTACATACACAATGAAACAGGTATTCCTTCACTATCACTTGTACTGCTCTACCTGTACATTCACAATGAAACAGGTATTCCTTCACTATCACTTGTACTTTACTACCTGTACATACACAATGAAACAGGTATTCCTTCACTATCACTTGTACTTTACTACCTGTACATACACAATGAAACAGGTATTCCTTCACTATCACTTGTACTGCTCTACCTGTATATACACAATGAAACAGGTATTCCTTCACATTACATGCTCTGTCTTCCCAGTCAGTTTTTCACTGGGTAAACACTTCGTCACCACATGAATTTCCCCTGCTTGTACAAAATCAGTTCATGCCAGTTTCACATCTAAGAGTATAAAACTTTAAATTTCTTAGCGCAACAGACATTATGAATCTTCACCTACACATACGCACACGCACATGCACATGCACACATACACATACACATGCACACACACACATATACACGCACGCATGCACACACGCACACACACACACACACACACACACACACACACACACACACACACACACACACATGTACACTAGCTTTCCCTGTCCCAATCAGTGACCTTGAACTCATCCTTTTTGATGACGCCCTGCGCCACATGTTGTTTCAGCTCGTGCAGGATGGTCAGCATGGCAATGTTGGTCTTCCCTGCCCCTGTGGGTGCGCAGATCAACAGGTTCTGGTTGGATCGGTACGCTGCCTCAAACACCACCGACTGGATGCGGTTCAGCGCTTTGGTGCCTTTGAAGGCCACCTGAGCAATCTGCATCACGTTGGAACACAAGATAAGCTGGCAGCAGGCTGGCATGACAAGCACTTAGAACCAAACCACCAGGCATCCATGCACAATAGCGTTTTTATTTCATCACAGTTCCAACTGGTTGAAATACAGTACTCCCATGGAGGGCAAGCAAAAAAAATCTCATCTCCCCTCCCCCCCCCCCCCCCCCCCCCCAACTGCCCCCTTCCCCCTTCTTCCCCCTACTCCCTCCGCCCCCAATTGCCCCCCCCCCCCCCTTTCTCCCCCCTTCCCCCTTTCCTTCCCCCCCCCCCCCCACACACACACACACACACACACACACACACACACACACACACACACACACACACACGCCTTCTGGTCTTTCCCCTCCATAAAAAAAATATTTCACATTTGCTTTCAAGGTGGCACAGTTTGAAGCAAACCGGAGCATCAGGTGGTTTATCATCTACTTTCCAGTACAACCACATCAAAAAAAAAAAAAAAAAATATATATATATATATATATATATATATATCTTTTGCCACACTGCACATTCATAATGTCAAAAGATAACATTCTCTTGCACTGTCGTTCAATCCAGCTTTTCTTTGCATGCTTCATTTCTTCACTGATTCTCTTGTTTACAGCATACTATTTCTCTTTCCCCTCAATCTTCTTCACCCAGTTTATTATGGTCATTCGAGAGCGACACATCTCCCAAG
Source organism: Conus betulinus (assembly GCA_016801955.1). Lineage (NCBI taxonomy): Eukaryota > Metazoa > Mollusca > Gastropoda > Neogastropoda > Conidae > Conus > Conus betulinus. The sequence goes on from JADBJO010000866.1 coordinate 324,304, forward strand.
ATGTTGCCGGAGATCCGTAGTTTCCATTTCTATCTGCTCGTTCCTTGGATGTCTGTGGCTGTTCCAGTCATCACCTGGTTGAAATGGCTGCCTTTATATATCTCCTAGAAAAGGTTAAGCTGAGGTCAAACTACCTTTTTTTTAAAAGCCTTCAGGTAATGACCTACTCCTTGTAAAAAAAAAAAAAACTGGGGGGGGGAAAAAAACTGTGGGGAGCATTGTCATACAAACCTTTCCCTTTCAGTGCAACATGAACAACCCACCACCAAATTTACCAAGACACTCCAGACCCACCCACGGCAGTCGCTGCCATAGAGACCAACCACAATGAAAAAAAAAAAAAAAACCTACAGACAGAACATGAAATCATGCTGGAACCATCGGACATGCAGACTGACATAACAATAGCAAAGTGGAATGCGGTTATCCAGATTTTCTACTTATTTCACACATAGTTCTTAAATCAACACAACCTGCAGTCTAATCCACTCAGAAGCTATCCCCCCAGGTATCGAAATTTCAAAATATAATGTGCTTGTGACAAAATTTACCCCTTGTTCCAGCCAACACTGCAGGGGAGATAAATAACGACACACATACCTCATCCAGAGAGTTGATGGCCACCCTGTCCTGTCCAATGGTGGTGGGGGCCTTGTCATGGTGCGGGATGTTGATCTCTCCTCATACTCTTTGTTGTCCTTGCGCTCAAACCCCTCAGGCAGCACCAGCTGTAAGCACATGACCACATGAAGGATGACACCGCATGTGGTGCCTTGGGACACCTGAGCTTCTTCCTGCCAGCGCTAAGGTCAAGGAGGTGAAGGTTTATCAGCTTCAACATCACCCTCATTATGGTCGCCTGATATCCGCTTCCTAAGGTGCCATTTTGGGAGTTTGGCAGTATGGGTTTAGTTCCAGTAACGGCCTACATTTACATGTCTGAACCGTCAGCGAGCTGCACTGATGAGGGTTGAACCTATCCTTTCTTACAGTCAAAGAAGTAGACACAGACAAAGGCAGCATATCTTTAGCTCACAGAGAACTACACACAAAGGTAACATATCCTTTGTTCTCAGAGAATTTGACACAAACAAGAACAAAACATGCATTGTTCACAGAGAATTAGACACAAACAAGGACAACACGTCCATTGTTCAAGAGAACTAGGCACAAAAGTGGGGCAACACATTGTTCATGGAAAACGAGATACAAACAAGGGCAACATTTCCTTCTTTCACAGAGAACTAGGCACGTACAAGGACAACATATCCTTTATTCACAGAGCAGACACAAACAAGGGCAACACATCCTTTGCTCACGAAGAACTAGGAACAAAAAAAAGTAACATGTTTTATTCAAAGAGAAGTAGACAAAAACAAGGGCAACGTATCTGTTCAGTCAATTCTTCCATGGGAACTTTCTTCCCCCACCAGATACTGAAGGTTAATTTAGACTGCATTGATCACTTTGGTATTCAAAGCATTGGCAAGTGTTATTACAACTAAACTGACTTCAAGGAAAAAGTCTTTAAGAAAGAAAAGGGAGGAGTTGGGAGGTGGGGGCAGCAGGGGCAGTGCTGGGAATTTGGGGGAGGTGTGTGTATGTACGTGGGAGGGAAAGGTTGGAGGGTTGGGGAAGAGCGACCAAAGGATGTTTCTCTCTGACAAGAGTCCCTTCATTCTAACCTTGGTTCCGCTGACAAAGGCCGAGGACTGCCGCGCCTCTCTCATATACTGATCAAACACAAAGGGAAACTTCTCTCGCATCTGCGGCTGTATGGTGCGGCCCGTCAGCAACGGCTTACTCTTGGCATTGCGTAAGGCAGACTCCCTGCAAAGGACAGATGACCAACCACAAAACGATTCACTTCCAAAAACAACCTTTACTCTCTTCTCCGCAAACTGCAATTGGGAAACGTATCCACCATAATGATGAGGTAGTCCTTAATCACAGCAAGTTTCAGTCGTAGTCGTCAGGCACATTGCAAACAAGCACATGTGGGAGTTTAGTTTGTTCGTCATCAGTTTCATGTCTGTCTCAATCTGTAATCTTAGTTTTAAAAAAAAAAAAAAACCATACAAACAAAAAGATGCACACGATGAGGGGAGAAGGGAGATAGAATGACACAAAGGGGTGTTTAGGGGAAGGAGGGGTAACTTAAATAAGTGTGCATACATGTGTGTGTGTGTGTGTGGGGGGGGGGGGGGGGGGGGTCTGCTTGTATATGCATGTGAGTGTGCATGTTGGGTGGAAGGGGAAATGTGCACTAGAGCAGGGCAATCAAGCCCCTTTGCTGGTGAAAAATCTCAGTTTTGAAAATGATAGGCTCAATCCGACTTAACTGATGTGTGCTGAAAATGATACACAACAGAAAAGAGCTCTATTTTTATCTATCAGCATCACTGATCTAATATCACATTTTTTTTAAAACAAACTCGGGGCCCCTTGATTCAATCTTTAGCAACTGATGTTGCTAAAGTCAAGTTTCTTTACAAACACTGGGCCATATTCAACTGAAACAACTAAAAGTAAGAACTTGAAAATACACACTTACTGATTCAAGTGATTGTAAAGTCAAGTCAGACTCCTTTGAAGACATGCTGAAATTATCTGTACTGATGACTGTTTATGAGTAAACACTGACTGGCCATTAGAACTTACACAGCCAATCCGAGAAGACAACTCAGTGCTCTTCCACTGCATCTTTACTCAAAAAAAAAAGGCTCCTTATTTTGCAGCCATGACATCCTACTGTGTTGTATAACTATCATACAACTCAGTTGGTAGAGCACAAGACCCATGATCTTGGGGATCCAGGGATTGCTGGTTCAAATCTCAACTGAGTGGTTTTGTTACTGAAGGATGTTTCCCTCAGGGCTAACATTGCCACAGACTTACAGTTTACAACTTGACACACAGAGGCAATGCCCATTTTCACTTATGACTGAAGCTCTCTTCCTGCTTCTTTTATACACTAGTCCTTCCCTGGGCTGAACTCTTCACAGTCACCTCATGTTGCTCCAATGTTTCTTTAGTCTTTCTCTCCTGACCTTAGAAAAAGCCACCGTTTATGGATCATGAGGAAAAATGGAAAACTGGAAACACATGAAATTCAGGAATAATTCTGATGCATGATTTTCACTGAGAAGTGAATGAAGTACTCGTAAAAGCAAATCAAAACTTACAGAATGACAGATAAGAGAGACTGCATCAAATCAGAATGGTTGCAAAAAGTTATAAATAAGTCTACAGATCAAAAGATTAACTTCTTTCCCTTTCGCCACCAAAATGAACATGACTACAATTTTCCAAAGGTGTATGTGGACTGGTTTTCACGCAACATGAACTTTTAATCCAATTTAAGGATCTAAAACACCTTTGAGCACACTCCACTCCAGACCCCTATCAGATAACCTCTCCAAAGAATGTAGACATCCTGAATGAACATACTTCACCCAGTCATTTGTCGATCATCACGGCATCACACTCTTCACCTATTCCTTGTCCTGTTTTTTTTTTTTTTCTACCTACCTGCCATTTTCATTTCCTCGGGATCAAAGGCCATGGCTCGGAGGTCAGTTTTCTCCCTTTCTTGCTCTCCTTCTTATTCTGCCGCTTTTCTTCTCGACGAATCTGTTTCTGCAGCTCCTGTTCTTCTGCCGACTGCAACATCACAAACAGTACAGGGAATACATGAAGGCCTGGAGAGAGTCCAAGGACAAAGCACAATGGCAACATCACCACGAACAGAACAGGGAATACATGAAGGCCTGGAGAGAGTCCAAGGACAAAGCACAATGGCAACATCACCACAAACAGAACAGGGAATACATGAAGGCCTGGAGAGAGTCCAAGGACAAAGCACAATGGTAGCATTATCGTGAACAGAACAGGGAATACATGATGGCCTGGGCACAGTGCAAGCAAGGCCACCAATAATAAATTGCATATTACATAGCATAGGAAACATAAACATCAGCTAATATATAAGAACTCATACACATGATCACATGCACAAACCTTGCACTCACTAGCACACCCAGGTATTTCATCATTATCAAAACTTTGGTTCTTCGTTGATAAACATGCATGATTTGTAATTGTCCCATGGTCTTTTGAGTGCTTTGTCAGATGACAGCACAGTCTGAAATCATTCATGATTTGTTATTGTCCCATGGCCCAAAGGTGCCTTGTCAGACTCCTGCACATTCACCGATTTGTTACTGTCCCATGGTTCTGAGTGCTCCGTCAGACACCTGCATAGTTTGGAATTACTGACTGATTTGCTGTTTTCCCATGGTCCCACAGGTAGTTTGTCAGATGCATGAAGTCTGGAATCATTCACTGATTTGTTATTCCCCCATGGTCCTGAGGGTGCTTCGTTGGACACCTGCACAGCCTGGAATCTGCACAGCCCTCTGTCCTCAATCATACACAACTGGCTAGAGACGCACTTCTCCTTTACGTTGATCATCCATGACTTCTTCAGTCTACCTCCAGCATGTCTATTATCCCCTCCACCCTGCTAAATGGTCTTGACAGGGAATCATCCCGGCTTACCTGTCCATACAATGCAAGCTGTTGTCACTGGCTGACTGCTAAGAAGAAGAATTCTTACTGTCTACTAATGACTGATGACACACAAAGTGGTCCACTTCTTCCACTGTCTGTTCAGCCTACTGGTGGCTGATGATACATGAAGAGGTCCACTTCTTCCACTGTCTGTTCAGCCTACTGGTGGCTGATGATACATGAAGGGGTCCACTTCTTCCACTGTCTGTTCAACCTACTGGTGACTGATGATACATGAAGGGGTTCACTTCTTCCACTGTCTATTCAACCTGCTGGTGACTGATGATACATGAAGAGGTCCACTTCTTCCACTGTCTGTTCAGCCTGCTGGTGACTGATGATACATGAAGAGGTCCACTTCTTCCACTGTCTGTTCAGCCTACTGGTGACTGATGATACATGAAGAGGTCCACTTCTTCCACTGTCTGTTCAACCTGCTGGTGACTGATGATACATGAAGAGGTCCACTTCTTCCACTGTCTGTTCAACCTACTGGTGACTGTGATACATGAAGAGGTCCACTTCTTCCACTGTCTGTTCAGCCTACTGGTGACTGATGATACATGAAGGGGTTCACTTCTTCCACTGTCTATTCAACCTACTGGATGACTGATGATACATGAGGAAGTCCACTTCTTCCACTGTTGTTCAGTTCAGCCTACTGGTGACTGATAATACATGAAGAGGTCCACTTCTTCCACTGTTGTTCAACCTGCTGTGACTGATACATGAGGAAGTCCACTTCTTCCACTGTCTGTTCAGCCTACTGGTGACTGATGATACATGAAGAGGTCCACTTCTTCCACTGTCTGTTCAGCCTACTGGTGACTGATAATACATGAAGAGGTCCACTTCTTCCACTGTCTGTTCAGCTGCTGATGACTGATCATACACGAATGGTCCACTTCTTCCACTGTCTGTTCAGCCTGCTGGTGACAGATGATACACGAATGGTCCACTTCTTCCACTGTCTGTTCAGCCTGCTGATGACAGATGATACACGAAATGGTCCACTTCTTCCACTGTCTGTTCAGCCTGCTGATGACAGATGATACACGAATGGTCCACTTCTTCCAGTCTGTTCACTGATGACTGATGATATGGTGTTCAGCCTGCTGATGACTCTGGGACAGACTGCTGAATGGTGTCCGTGGGCCAAGGTTTTGGTTTTAACGGTCCAAAAAGGTTAAAAAAAAAGAAGTTTTGTTTTCCTCCAAACTGACTTTTGTAATGGAAGTTGTGACAGGAAAAAATGTATATAAATGAATGTATATTCTTTCTCTGGTTTGTTTTTCTTGTTTCTTTGCACATTCTTTTTAATAATCTTCATGCTTTTGATTTTTACCAACATTCAAATAAATGCATTCCCTCTAACACATATTTTACATTCTCTTAAACGTTCATTGTAACTGCATCTAGTTGCGTGTAAACAGTGTCCACTCAAATTTGATATAACAAACCCTATATCATGATCATTAGAATCAAACCTTACTTCAACAGTGAAAGAGAATCATTCTTACCAAACACACCTCATCATCATGATCATCAGAACCAAACCTTTTCTGCACAGTGACATAGTGTCAGCTCATTCTTATTTGACACACCTCATCATCAGAGCCCAGCCTTACCTGCACAGTGACTTGACATCCATAGGCAGGTCTTTGCTCCTCTTTTTTCACCTCTGCAACCAAACACGGTCAAACATAATACAACAGTAACACACCTCCTGATTGAGATGCTTTCAGCAACAACTCCCTCCCTTTCCAGACTGGCTTTTCTGAACTATGTTTACCCCTTCTCAGTTGACCTCCAAAAAAAAAGATCCCCTCAAAAACTAGATTTTTTTTTTTTTTACCACAATAGTAGACTGTCCTCCCCAATATACTCCCTCCTAACAAAGACTTGCCTTTCTGGACCCATCGTTGCCTTTGTCTGTACCTAGACTGACCTCCTTGTAAAGATTTCGTTCAACCAACAATTTTGTCTCTATCGTGGATTAACCCTTCTCAACTCATTTGCCTGTCCGTACGGATACCTAAATTTAAGCCTTTCTGGGTTTTTTTTTTCCGTAAAACATTCCATTGTCCTCTCAACTGGTTACTGATGTCCCACCAGAGGCTGGTTCTCCTGGACCTTTCCAGGCTAGGATGTTGTAAAATGAAGTGGCTCCCAGTGTCAGGCCTCCCGCCGATGAAAACGCAAAATCCCTAAACTTCTAGAAGAGGTATAGGGGTATACCATACCCCCTCCTTCCCCCACCCTTTCCTCCCTATCCTACCACTGGAAAACTGTTGAAATTTGTACTGAAAATGGCGCGGTTTGATGGAAATCTGAGCATCCAGTAGTTCTATCATCAGATTTTCAGTCCAACCATGACCATGACCCACTTATTAGTACACCCTTTTTTCGATCCTTTTCACATTTGCAGCATCTTGCCAAAGTACATCAGAGTAGGACACAATTTTGTCTTCAACTAGGCAAACAAAATGGTGACTGCCCATTCTGACGAAGACATTTATACAAGATCTCATTATGTCAAAAGCTGACTGACAATGCTTCTCCGATTCCAATGATCTTTTTTTTTCCCCTCCCCTCCCCTCCCCCTAAGAATTGTATATTTTCGCTAAAATGTTTTTCGTCAAGTTTCCATATTTTTACATTTGAATAAAATCCACAAATTCACAGTAAAGTGGGCACCCCACAGTTTACACCAAAGTGACAGTCACTAATGTAAGGCTATGCAATCAGTTGTCTTGCTTTTTTTTTCCCATGCTAAAGACCTCAATCAGTCCGGTCCCCATTATGATGCAGACAGGGGAGACTGGAGCTGGGGTTTCTCGTAATATTACCATCATAATGGCACCAACAGTGTATGAACCCAGTGTTAAGGACCAAGACCCATTTTTAAAAAGTTCCAACAACAATATCTAAGATTCACGTGGGGGTGGGGAGACAGGGGGGCAGTATCAAAAGCTTAACAGTCACAATTGCTCCATCTTCTGTGCGGTCTGGAGCTTGCATTAATGGCAAGGGATCTCGAACCTGTCTGTTGTTGCTGCTGGAGACCATCTCCTTTGTCAATCCTTGGCCTTTCACCTCCCTCCACCGTTCTGCGCAGGTTTCTTTGGGCCACTCTGGTCTTCTGTTCCCTGGAGAATCAAGCGTAGAGCTGTTCTGGGCAGGGAACTGGGTGGGCATGCCACAAAATGTGTCCCACCCATCGACGTGGCTGGATTGTCTCCTGCCTCATCACCATTCCTGTCTTCCTTAGGAAAACTACACTGGAGATGTTCGGCCAGGTGATTATGAGGCTACACCCTGTGCAGTAGGTCTGCAACTTTCTCCACCATCACTCTTTAGTGATGGTCGTTTACCAGCAATCCCGCCCATAGAGAAGAACACTGAGGACATAGCTCTTGAAGATCCTGATCTTTGTGCGGATGCTGAGGTTTGTGGATTTCCAGATAGGCTTCTATAAGACAAATGCATGGTTTGCTCTGCTGATTCTCTGTTTGATGGTCTGGACACCGTCACCACCTCTTGTCACCTTACTACTCATGTAGACGACCTCCTTATATCCACAACACACACACATACAGACTATTTCCTGTTGTCCCTTCATTTTCTCAATTTCAGAAACCAAGGTCATTTAACAGCACAACAAGAGTGAAACAGACTGCAAAGAGTGCCCAAAAGTCTCAAAAGATCCGTAAGAGCACCTGTCACTGAGAGAAACAAATGTAATTGAAAGCCGATTTTTTTTTTTTTTTTAATGAAAAAGCAATAGAGAAGACACCAGGTCAAGCAACAAATCAATTATTACATGTTTGATTCAATGCAAAAAAAATTGAATGATACAACACCCCCACAAGGCCTCTGCCAGAAGTTATCTTACTTGGTGCCTGCAGTATAGCCTCCCTTGTGGCTTCCAGCGCAATGGTCTTGACAAACGTTTTCCTGTTCTCCAGCAGCAGCTGAATAAACTCAAAGCGGTCGAAACCCAGCAGTTCAAACAGCTGAAATCAAATTCAAAACCCTACAGTTCAAACAGCTGAAACATTGATCAAAGCACAACGCTTCAAACAGCTGAAACACAGATCAAAACACAACAGTTCAAACAGCTGAAAAAAAGTTCAAAATCCTAGAGTTTGAAAAGCTGAAAAACAGATCAAAACACAACAGTTCAAACAGCTAAGTCACAGATCAAAACACAATAGTTCAAATGGTTAAAACACAGATCAAAACACAACAGTTCACAGCTGAAACACAGATCAAAACACAATAGTTCAAATAGTTTAAAACACAGATCAAAATACAACAGTTCAAACAGTAAAACACAAATCAATATACAACAGTTCACAACTGGAGCACAGATCAAAACGCAACAGTTCAAACAACTTAGTTTAAAATGCAATGATTCAAACAGTAGAAAGAGATCAAAACACCGTATTTTGAAATCAGCTGAAACAAATCAAAAGACAACAGTACGAAAAGCCAAAACAATTAAAACTACAACAGTTCAAACAGCTGAAACACAGTGAGACCTAGCTGTTTGCAACTTTTTTTCTGGAGCTTAGTAAACTGTGATCTACTACTCCATAAGTGTTTGAAAATGGATCTGGGTGTTGGAAGAGGCAGTTTCACGTCAACTACGGCAGCTGACGCCAAAAGGATGGGTGAGGGGGGTGAGGGGGAGGAGATCATCTCACACTGGACAATCTCCAGAAGGAATCTGGATGAGGGGGTGAGGGGATGAGGGGGGGAAAAGATCACCTCACTGGACAATCTGATTTTGTCATGGTCAACTGTAAACATTTTGGATGAAAGCCAGCAGTACAGTCCAGTTACTGACAGAAAAACGGTACAATAAACTCAAAACTATCAGAACCTGGAACTCTGAACTGCTGAAACTCATTTACAACAACTTAAAATGAACCAAATCCTGAGCTTCAAACAGCTGAAATGTAATTCAGTGTACTCCTGTTCAACTGAATTGAATTTGTTGTTTACAGCCCAGTTGACCACAATGGCCCATTTCAAGGAACTCAAAACTATCAAAACCCAGAGGTCAAAACATAGTTCAGAAAACTAAAACAACTAAAACCAAGAGATTCAAACACCATAACACACATAAAAGAACTAAAAAAAAAAAAAAAAAAAAAAAAACACTTACAACCCAGTAATTCAGAGACTTAAAACAGAGTTCTAACCCAAGTCACATTTAAATAACTGAAACACAGTTAACCCGTTGACTGCCCTGGCACGAACGGCGTTCGTGGTGGTTTCGGGAAAGCTGTGTGCCCTTGCACAAATAGCGTTCAAGGTAATTTCATCATCAAAATTCGGCAATTTAAAAAAGGGAGGCAAGGGAGAAAAAAAATGGTTTAAACGGTTGTAGGGACCCTAAAGGACGGTTTCTTCCCTTTCACAGGTCGCTGACTGACCGGCTCGCGTCCACTCGGACGATAACTTCGGCAAAGTTCGGCTGAGTCATTTTCGGTTCAAGATGGCGAGTCGAGCAGGCAGCTCGATCAGGCGCGTGCCATTTTCAAACGATCTAATGGCTCTTGAAGTGCTTCATGAAGTTATCCGAGACCGTGAAAATGATGACGAAGACTTCAGAGAAGTGGAACGAAGCGATTTGGAGGAGGAATAAAGCGATCACAATCAACACCACCCTTTGCTATCGGAGATTGGTAGTGATGACGAAGCTGATCCCCGACTTCAAACCGAGCGATACTGGCGCAAGTGGACCCGAATCGGAGAGAAACGAGCCGATTCCGTCTACGTCGACTGCCTTCCTCCCTCCTTTCGTGAGAGGTCGGGAGGAGAGTCGAGGAAGGGGAGGTGGTTCAGGACAACGGCGAGGGGTCAGTGTGAGGGGGCGTGGCAGAGGAAGAGGGTGTGGCACTCGTCAGTCTAAACTTGTTTCAGAATGGACAGAGGCCAGTGCTGATTGCCCAAATCTCGACCTTTTTTTCAAGGGTGATCCAGGTATCAAGGTGAACATTGATAATTTCAATGGAGTTGTGTGTGTGTGTGTGTGTGTGTGTGTGTGTGTGTGTGTGTGTGTGTGTGTGTGTGTGTGTGTGTGTGTGTGTGTGTGTGTGTGTGTGTGTGTGTGTGTGTGTGTGTGTGTTGCTTTTGAATATGGTGCTTGTGCACAGTATGTGTGTATGTGTGAGAGAGAGAGAGAGAGAGAGAGAGAGAGAGAGAGAGAGAGAGAGAGAGAGAGAGAGAGAGAGAGAGAGCAGTGCTTGTGCATGGTGTGGGTATACTTTGTGTGTGTGTGTGTGTGTGTGTGTGTGTGTGTGTGTGTGTGTGTGTGTGTGTGTGGTGTGGTGTTTGTGTAGTGTTTGTGCATGGTGTGTGTGTGTGTGTGTGTGCTTTTGCATGTGGTGGTGTGTGTGTGTGTGTGTGTGTGTGTGTGTGTGTGTGTGTGTGTGTGTGTGTGGTGCTTGTGCACAGTGTGTGTGTGTGTGTGTGTGTGTGTGTGTGTGTGTGTGTGTGTGTTGCTTCTGAATATGGTGCTTGTGCACAGTGTGTGTGTGTGTGTGTGTGTGTGTGTGTGTGTGTGTGTGTGTGTGTGTGTACTCAAATGTATGTCAGTCAACTATAACTGGCATTTATTGGCAGTAGTGTGGGATCCTGATCCTTCTGTCAGGTTCTGTCTGTGTGTGTGTGTATTCTCTGCGACACCCGGTTTATTTTTCAGTTGTTAGTGTGCTTTCATCATCTGTGGTGTGGCCTATCTTTAGCAGTCTCTTTTTTTTTTTTTTTTTTTTTTTTTTTTTTTTTTTTTTTTTTTTTTTTTTTTTTTTTTGGTGTGGTTGGTTTTGCAATGTTTTACTTATTACCTTCTGTGGTGATGACTTTTTATCAATCGCACTTAGTTCATGAGTGAACCAAACCACATGTGTGAAAGAAAACTGACAATAATTGGAAGTTACACTTAGTGTGTTGTTGTTGTTAGTTCATCTCTACTAAACAAGACCAATTCCCAAGAGGCTTGCAAGATGTGCAGACTGATGCTGTGGATAATGTGCAGTTCCATCTTTCCCGCGATACCTGGGCTGGAGTGCCCTTTATGATATGGGTTGCTAAACATTTTATGCATTTGTCAAGCTTTATTGTGAATACAGATGTTTGTCCTGAAGTTCAAAGGAGCTAACACCAGTTTTTTGTGGTATTTCATTGTGATTTTAGTGCTATAGTTTTGTTTATGTTCTGAAAGTGTCTGTTTTTCAAACAAAACATTCATCATTATGTGTATTTTTGGTCTACTCATTACAAACAAAATCAAACTATTGTGATGTCAAGCTGTAGCCAAGGATATAACAAAAAAATTTCCCAAGTATCTAAGATATATGTTAAGAATTGAAAGAGCAGTGGGCATATCAGTGAACCTACCTAAGAAAACAAAATTGTGTCCCCTGATACCTGGATTGTACTGTACCCCAGAAAATGCATAAATTTATCATATAAATCAACAATTGTGAGTTGTAAAATTCACTACCAAATATTTACACAGGTGTTCAGTAAACACAAAACAAACCACTTTTTTTACTGGGTTTGTATTTTTTTTGTTTTGCTGCTGTGGGGTTTTGTATGCTTGCAAAATATGATTTTTTTTTAAAAAGTTGAATTATAAGATTACTTATTATACTCATAATGAACAAAATCAAATATTTTGCAGATATTATAGCCCTGGGTATAAGAAAAAACATGTCAAAAATCTAAGAGATATCTCCACAAATAAATGAGCACTGATCAAATTAGTGAACCTACCGCAAAAAGTCAAATTTTGCTCCGGCACACAGAAGTACAAAACTGACACAAAATTGTGGCAGTCAAGGGGTTAAAAGAACCCAAAACAGTCATAACACAGTGATTCAAACAGATGAAACACAGCTCATTGTACTCAAAGCTATTTAACCCAGTGATTCAAATAACTTAAAGTCACTTCAAGGGAACTGAGAGAAGTCAAAACCCAGTGGTTTGAACAGCTGAACTGTTATTCAAGGAACTGCAAGCAGAAAAAAACTTGGTGGTTCAAACAGATGAAACACCTCTGAATTTGATGCATGTAGAACAAATTTTTCAAAAAGCAGCAAATCGAACAGCTATGCATACAACTGATGGAAAGAAGATCAAAAACAGTGTTAACTTAACATAGTCAAGCTTTACTGAGACTTATGTATATGCCTCAAAAATATCCTTCCTCATTATTCTAAATACATCAGAAGACTTCCTGCACTTCCTGCAGTTCTTGCGTACCTCATTCTGTAACTCATCGTCGGAGGAGCGTGAAGACGTCAGCACATCCACAATGTGTGTGCACAGTTCTCCCACACTCAAACCAAGACCGGTGTCCTCAGCACCGAAAAAAAACTCTTCACCTGAAAATAAAAGATTCCAAAGTATAAGCTATGAAATAATGCAAAAACTAAACTGAGATAAATTACAACAACTGACACCATATGAAGTTGAACCGCAGTCTATACAATATATTCTATAACTTTCTCCTTAAAAAAAAAAAAAAAAAAAAAACTTCAAAATCTGAAATCATTATTCTTCCACAGACAATATGATCTGATTGTATTAGATCTGTAGTCCAGTTGTCATGACATTTCTGTGTAGTCTCCTCTGGGTCGTGATTGGCTGCCCCAAAGCTGCAACAACAGCTCTGTATCTGCTGGCCAGGTTTGATAAAGCAAAACCTCATAGGTGGGACAACCCCTGAAGGATGCGTTCTGGGGTCTGCATGGACACTGGTCAGTGCGGACAATGTGAACTAGTTGAGTTGTAGTGGCCGGTCCTCAGTCAAAAAGACGTGTCTGCCGGTGCCTCAGGAGCAGGTGGATGAAGTCAACACCATTGTCTGCACCCATCCGTCTCTTCCGCTGGGACCAGTGGTTGTGGATGACAGCACATGAAATTCAAACTGCTGGGCCTGGACGGAGAGCACTGCACTGCTACAGCTTCATGCCCTTTTTGTTGGTCTGTTTGTGTTTCTGCTGACCAATCCATGTCCACTGTCTTGAATAGCTTTACCAAAGCCAACACTAGTCACTGTTCCTACTGGCTGTATGTAAGAACCCAAAATTTAAAACATGTATGGTGCAGAGCAGAAATATTTTGTCCTATGCATGCTGATGGTGGACAGGAAGTAACCATGCCTTTTTTTCACTTTTCTTTGTGAAAGCTGAAGCCGTCTTGTGACCCACATTGGTTTGGCTCCGCAGTCTTGTAAAAGTACCCCAGTTCCCTCCGTGAAAATAAACAATCTCTCTCACTGGGAAGTACTCTGTGCAAGCTTTAGAACTTGGCATTTGCTGTTAATTGAGGGCAAGGTTTGTTGTTGTTGTAAGCCTACACAAACATAGTCTTCCCAGAAAACAAAGGGAGGTAATTGGCAGTATTGCATGAGTTATTGTATGAGGAGAATGGGAATGGGGATGAGGGGAGGTGGGTAAGGGTGGGAAGAGAAAATCACATATGTCCAGTTTCATTTTGACTATCCTACGATGCCTTGCATACAGACTGGTCTGTGTAGGCTACACTAGAGGGGCCCATCCATAAGACTACACACGACCTGCCACATATACACTAGAGGGGCCCATCCATAAAACCGCACACGACCTGCCACATCATGTTTTTGTCCACACACTGACTGGACTCAATCCACTTCCTAAAGCAACAGTGTAAGCCGTGAGGCCCATTTCACCCACCTGGGCCTGCAGCCACAGCGAGTCCACAGAATCTTTCCCATCAGCCACTCGGTTTTCCTTCTCCCTGCACGCTTTCTGCTCGTCGATGGTCTTCCCCGAGTACCGCAGACTGATCTCCGGGTCAGCGTGACCTCATCTTCGGAGTCGGAGGAGGACAGGTCCTGGTCCGGTGGCCATGAGGTCATGGAGAACTTGATGCCTGCGCCAACTCCTCCTCATTTTCCGCCCCGTCCCCGTCCCCGCGCTGGTCTGAACTGGTGCTCAGCTCCTGTAGTGTCTGAACAACGGACATCAGGTTACAGCACAGCCACTCCCTCACCCCCTCCACAGCCCAAGACTCTTTCAGCCCTGACAAAGCGGACTGTGTACACTCCCCAACCTGACTTGTTTGTCCTGTAATCTGTTTTGTCTGTATCGTCTTGCGGAACCAATACCCTTTCTTTTTAAAATTTGCTTCAATTTCCGCCCTCAGCCACCTCACTTTGAAACTAGGCCTATTAGTTTGACCTCTTTTTTTTATATATTAGATTTTTGATTATGTTCCAATTTTCTAGCGAGCATGAATCCTTCATGAATTGAGGTTAAACAGTTTATTCATCACCACATCAGTTCTACTTATTTGGATAGGTGGTGTTATCATTTTCACATCAAATGCAAACAACACCTGCCTGTGTCTTACTAAAACTCATCTCAAGCCTTTTTTTTTGTTTGTTTTTGTTTGCTTTTGTACCTATATATTTATAGTTATTCACTAAGTTTACTCACTAAGATTTCATCTACCACTTGCCTCACTGTCAAATTACTCACTGGCTCATGGTGGGGGGGGGGGGGGGGGGGGGGGGGGGGGGCTGAAAAAACTCACGAAATCATTGAAATCTCAAACCAGCACATAATACAAGAATCAAACAACTTCAAAATCATCTCCTTTCACTCACTATTTATCTTGCATTCACAGGTGGATGTGTTTCATTTGAACCGAGATCGACAGTAGGGCACAGGTGGTCATATGCATCTGACCTAGATTGTGATCTGGGGAAAGAGCAAAATACCAAGTCCTCTGAGGGAGAGAGACATTGTTGGATGCTTAATATAGGACAGACACGGCGAACAATTTTCAGAAAAAAGCAAGTCTTTAAAGGTAAGAAGTCTTTCTTGGAAAGTATATTCAGTTTAAACAAAGAGGAAAATGTTCTCGGACAATAAATCTTTGAAGGAAGGAACTCTTAACTGGAGGGGGAGGGGGGAATTGGGGTGGAGTAGGGGGAGGAGGATAAATATAGCAAAACAAATAAGAAAAACATCTGTTTGAAAAGCATGTAAAAGGACTGAGTCTTTACTTAAAGGATTTACTTTTATTACAGTTTCCATGACAGATGTTATGATAACACTGTTTTTTTTATTTTTTCATTTGTTTTTTCTTTTTTTTTTTTTGGGGGGGGGGGGGGGGGGGGGGGGTTTGGAAGGAGACAAAAAGGGGGAGGGGGGAGGTAAGCAGAGGTCACAAAGCCCCCTAGAAGTATGTTATACCCTTCACATCATTTCATTTGAAAACAAAGATTGAAAAATCAACAAGTTTATCAACAACAAAGTCACTCTCAAAGAAAGCCTATGGCCCAAAATCAACCAGGTAAGATGCCTGAACAGATAAGACGCCATCGATCATTACTTTAAATTTCTTTAAAAGAATTTCTCTGAACGCAAACAACTCTCCAATGATTCTGAAGCCCTATAATGCACACTCTACTCCTGAGGCGGTGCTCCGAGCACAGGACGCTAACCGTTCATTCCAGGACAGGATGGAGGGAGGGGAGGTGAACAGCAGGATGGGGACCGAACAGCTCTGCGCGGACATCACAAGAGTTCACGATCTCCAAGTCTGATCTAGGCTACCTTCTCTGAGAGCCAGGACACCATTCTGTTGACGATCTGGCAGGCTTTGGTGGCATGGGATGCCGGGTAGGGGCCAAACGTGGTGCGCAGGTTCCGCGCCTCTGACTGCCCCACACACTGAGTGGCCCTGAGAGATCAAAAACAGGTAGGCTGCCGCTCTCCACCGTGTCTGCTGAGGATTCCACACCAGCTGAAAATAGCAAACAGGATAAATCACTGTCAATATCATTTTACCTTGTAAATTCGAATAGGTAGCACTACAAACTGTGAAGTCAATATTAACTCCCAGCAGTTCTTTCCCTTGATTTTCGATCGCCAGTGATGGAAGGTTCTTGGTGGAAATTATCAAATCTAAAAGCATATTTTTTTTTATCAATGGAATAGTTTGCTAAAACAAACCTAAACAAATGCATTTATCAAGAAAAATATTTGAGAAATTTTATTATTTTTGCATAGATATTGCTCAAAAAAATGCAAAAAAAAACAAAAAACAACAAAAGCTTATGTACATGTGTGTGTGTGTGTGTGTGTGTGTGTGTGTGTGTGTGTGTGTGTGTGTGTGTGTGTGTGTGTGTGTGTGTGTGCGTGTGTATGTGTGTGTGTGTGTGTGTGTGTGTGTGTATAAGAGACAAAAAAAAAACTGTTTAGAGTTACAGATGTGAAAAGTCAAAGTCGGCCTATAAGTATAACCAGCAAAAAATGCCTAAATCCAAAACACACCAGTGTGGGCAAATAGTGGGAATATGCTCATATGCAAGCAACGTTAACAACAGTTTTTTTCTCTTTTTTTCCCCTTGTGTATAGATCAAAGCCTCACCAATAGCTTTGGCCGACACCATCAGCTGTTTCAAAGCGTCCTCCACCTCCGCCTTTCCAGCATCGGCATTATGATGCACGGCGTCAGAGATCTTCTTCCAGGACACGCAGCTTTTGCTCTGCTCCTTCAGTGCTAGTGCCTTGCGTTCTGCCAGGTCTTCCCCTGCTTCACATCGTGCATGGTGCCCTGTCCCGCGGTCACGTTGCCGAACGCTCTCAGCGCTCCCGTCAGGCGGGGCGTGGTCCACATGCTGGGAAGTGTCTGGATAGGGGGGTCATGGACAGGACTGCTGATTAACCAGAGGGCAAGAAAGGAAGTTCTACACTGCAGTGTGTGTGTGTGTGTGTGTGTGTGTGTGTGTGTGTGTGTGTGTGTGTGTGTGTGTGTGTGTTTGAGAGAGACAGACAGACAGATAGACACAGAGAAGTGTGTGTATGTGTACCTGCATACTGATTAAATGATGGCTAAAAAACAATCAGTGTCCTACTTCTGGTCACTAGCATTTGAATGCAATGTCAGGTTGAATTCTGAACCTTATATAACAGTACATCTGTGAGCATGGACAGAGATCTTGTAGACATAGGAGAGGAGCAACTCCTGCCCTCAGAGTGATGCCGGCATGAAAGAGTTTTTCTCTCATTAGTGTATGCTTTCCACCTCAAATACCTCCCTCCCCCAAAAAAAAAAAAAGTAAAATACAAAATAAATATACAGGGTACATATGTTTATTACAAACAATGTGCATTCAAAAGCAGCGCACAACCAGGTGGGACCATATGTGAGCTGCATCTTCAGAAAACATATGTCTGTGACACATGGAAAAGTTTACCTACCTAAGACAGCCCGCCAGAGAGCGAGAGATACACAGAGAGAAAGAGAGAGAGAGAGACGGAAGAGGAGGAAGGGAAGGGGTGAGAGGGGGAGAGAGAGAAAGACAGAGAGAGGGCAGGAGATAAGATAATGTTGCTTATAGCTCAGCCGACCGCAAAGGGCCACATCAGGGCTGTCACCACGTTAAAATCAACTCGCCAGTCATTAAAAAAAAAAAGAGAAAAAAAAAAAAACTTTGACACATCTCTTTAAATGATATCTTCTAGAAACGGACCAGAAACTTTATTAAAAATCTTTCTTCCGTAAAATCTTAAATCAGATGAAAAATTTTAATCTCTCTCAAAACCCCAAAGATC
>JADBJO010000866.1:355000-372500 GCA_016801955.1 Conus betulinus
TTATCAACCCCATTCCCTTAGATCTGCGTGCCAGGAATGACGGTACGAGACTTGCGTTCCTGATTGCTCCGACTGCAGATTTGTCCAAACCTCAGACATGTCATCATTTATATTGGGGCGAATTCCTGTCTTTCAGGTTCCATTCTGAAAGGAGACTGAATGAACTTTGTGTCCAAGAACAGTAAACAAAAATCCAAAATGCCAAGCTGACCTTTAATACTACCATCACTGTCAGAGGGCGTCACCATCTGAACCGGCAATATCATCTGACGATCCAACCGCAATCTACTGGCTGTGTGAGTGAATCTCTGCGTACAGCGTACCTTGACCATGAATTCACCACTTTAACGGGTACCCCTCGTCTTGCCTTTTACCTAGACCTGATCCACATGAACACCAAGGAAAAACAACTGGCATCTGATTTGAAGACCACAAACTGGCATCTGGGCATTAGTCTCCAGTTTTGTTGCTTAACTGTTTGGAAATGTTTTCCACCCATTGCAAATTGAGACATTTTTGAAGATCGATCATGTTTATCCTCGTTATTCCTCCACCTTCAAAATCAGCTTCCATTAGCCTACCTTTCTTTCTTTCTTTTTTCTTAAATGTTTTTCTATTGCTCTGTGCTTTTTTTTCTGCCAAAGGAACTGATATAACATTGTATTTATTTTGGACAGAACATTTTGTGAAAAACCATAGACTGCATTGCATGTATTAACTGGCTAATACGACTACTTTGCCCTGGACACCTAAATCACGCTTGCTCCATTCTTTCAATAAAACGTACATTTAATCTGATCTGGGTATCCAATTATCTTCAGTTTGTTTTGTTCTTCTGTTTGAATCGAAATAAAAACTTCAAAATTCTTGCTTTGTTTACGGCCTTAAACGGAATATCTTCATCAGCATCCTGCCTGCCCATTTTCTGAGCCTTTGTTTTATGTGTTTTTTAATGTAAGACCAGAAAATCTTTCAAATGTGTTCAATATTTCTGGAGATATAGCATATCTCCTTTTTTTTTTCTTTTAAGGAATAAGGTTGTATCATCTGCCATTTGTTTTAGTTTCAGATTGACTTGGTATGCAACATTAAAAGTAGGTGCTTTAATGAATGCCCTCGATAGAGCTATTCTCAATGTTGATGGCAAGAAATCTACTGCTAGTAGAAAGCAAGAGGGGGAAACGGGCATCCTTCTCTCTGAATCCACATAATATTTGAAAGAAAAGACTCAAAATTTGCTTTCTTTAAAACAAAAGAAATAAAAATGAAAATACAAGTAACGGGAAAGCATCTTTCATTTGTAAAATGAATAATTACGGGTTATATTAGGGTTATCGTCCCATTTTTCTGTCCGGCAGCTGCTTTCTCAAAACTGGTGACAAACTCACGTTTCAACATCACTTTTCTTCTTTCTTTCCCCTTTTTTCCCCATTCTTTCTTTCTTCTTCTCTTCTTTTTCTTTTAAGTCAGCCAGACAGGATGGACTCCAAGATATCCGCAAGGATTCTCTTCGCTTCGATCTGAAAATCAACACAATTGGCTATAGCCTAGTGAGGGCGGGACAACCTGAAATGCTGGCCTTGACCTTGTGTCATTTAAATACTACCACACAGATTCGCAGGATTTAATGCCCGAAATAATGCAATGCGGTATGGGCGGGGAACACATCTCACAAAACGGGTAACACATCTCACAAGGCTGTCAAGCATCAAGCCCGAAGTTGTCGATTTTTGGCGGGTCTTACCATGTATGTACAAAGTATTATCAGGTCAATCATAGGATATACATAGGCACATGACAAAACTTAAACTTCGGGATTCGTTTAAAAAAAAAAAAAAAAAAAAAAAAGTTCAAAATCCATCAAGTCAAGTGGTGGGCCTGTTCTCTGTACTTTAGATCACTGCAGATGTTTGTCTTTGATCGCACCATCGATCTATCGGTTCAATACAACACACTACCTTCCCGTTCCCATCAACACACACACGCACACACTCACACACACGCACACACACACACACGCTTTTCAATTTTCCATTGATTTAAATCTTATTGAGACGGTGATAAATGTAGTATACACTACGCCTGATTAAACCATGGGACAGATCACTATATAGTGATCCAAAAGCACATAAATAGACACTAATAAGAGGGCAAAAGGCTTTTAGCCTATAACCAAATATTTCTGTGATTCAAAGGAAAGGGGTTAAGATTGCTTGCCCTTGAATCCGGAAGCAGACGAGAAATTATCGATACTTTCGACGGCATCAGCAACATAACTTATCATAATGCCTGCAAGGCTACTGAAGAGGTCACGAACGTATTATTTAGACAGTGCATAGGTGGCGATTCTATGTTAGCCATGCCCATGCAAGTGTGATCGTGAAATGCGCCAAAAGAACCGAAATATGCTAACCTCGCATCTCCAGTACTCGATACTGAGTACCTTGATGATGAGTGACCAGATTGATGTTGCTGCTACACTCAGGTGACTGACTGCCTCATAACACACTCAGTGACACTAACAGCGGGTTTATCAGACTGAGAAAGTGCGAAGTCGTACACGATCTTGTATTCAGTCACAACTGACAATGGCATCATATCAAGCACAGCACATACAGTTTGAAAACTGGGCACCACAAGAAGTAGCAAATTGGCTGCAGGGTAAGTATTACAATTACCGCATTACTGTGTGTATGGGGGAGAGAAAAGGGAAGATTTGTAGAAAAAAAAAACGAAAAACAATGTTAGCAGCTGATAAGATAGTTTTTTTTTATGTATAACTGAAAAATGGAAAGCAGAGATGATTGTTCTACAGATGATTAATTGGACTTATAGTATAACTTGGATGATCATAAAGAGTTTGTTTTTTTTTCTCCCCAAAAATATGTTTGAGAGAGAGAGTTATGTCAAGCAAAACACTTCATTAGCTGTCATCATTTACAGAGGGATTCTGAATGTGTTTCAGCAGGACCTTCACATATCTAAAACCACATTGTTCAATAATCAATGATACTGATAGGGCCAAAGGGCCAATTCAGTGAAAGGTCAAAGAAGTTGGCCAGTGCTATCAGATTCTCCCTGAATTCCTGATCAGGGCATTTAATGACAGTGACATTTCTGGCGCAGTGTGAATTACAGTGCATTTCTCACACAGTGTGCATTTAAATTGCCTGCCTTTTTTTTTTCTCAATAGAAGGTGAAAGTGAAAACAAACAAACATACAAAGAGAAAAGGCATACAAAGAAAAAAAAAACTGCAGATTGAGGTTATCCTCCATCTCTGTCCTTCTCATACTTTCATCCCCACCTTCATCCACCTCCTCCGACCTTCATTTCCACCAGTACCATACCTGCACCCCCTCAACAAATTATGCTAGTGATGCTAACCTCAGAAACTATGAAGTCGAGGTAGCTTACGATTATCCTTTAAAGCTGGGAACTGGAAGTAAAAGTGCTGTTTAAAATACATTGGATTGAGACCCAGTAATATCAGAAAACAAAATATTGTAATGAAATTAAAAAAAAAGAAATAATGATCATGTATAAAAAAAAGATCATGCATAAAACAGCCTAACATATCTACAAAATGCAATACTTTACATTCAGTTAAGGTCATTTGATTTCTTTCCCGACCACAGTAGTTTAGAAATGTTAATACACCTATGTGTGTGTGTGTGTGTGTGTGTGTGTGTGTGTGTGTATGTGTGTGTGTGTGTGCGTGCGCAGGGGCTAGATGAGTCTGTGGCTCAGTATGTGCCACTGTTCAAGATCAATGAGGTGGACGGGCGGAGGCTGCTGATGCTGAACCATTCTGACCTGGAGAAGATGGGCATCAAGAAACTGGGTCATCAAGAATTGGGTGCTGGAAGCTGTTGATCTTCTCCGATCCCTGGTGAGGATCATGAGGATGATGGTGATAGTGTTCTTGTATTTTTCTTATAATGATGGTGACAGGGAAGATGAGGATAGGTCTTCAACAAGGCAGGTCATTCAGAACTAGTTGCTGGAAGCTGTTGATTGATATTCTCTTTTATCTGGGGAAAATACTTAATGATGATGATCTTTATGACGATGGTGATGATGATCATTTGCAGTTTTCCTGCCAGATATAAAATTCTGAGAGTCATCATGATTTTGTGACCACAGTTTTTGAGAGTCAGCATCTAATTTAAAACTCACAGTCAGGGCAGCTGCTTTCTAAAAGCTTGAAAGGGGAAGGGGGACATGATGTTTGTAAAAGCAGGGGATGTAGGGGATTGACATCCTCTAGATTATGTAAAAGTGGAAAGGAGGTATGGGGATGAGGGATCAGATGATTATTGACAAACTAGGTTATTAGGAGGTATTGGAGCCATTTCCTGCATGCCTTGGTAAAAGAATGTATGATGATGATGTGTGATGGTGATGATGATGATGATGATGATGATGATGATAGTGACTGCTAAGGTAGTCATGTCAAGCTGATACTGCATAATCTGTTTAAGATAACCATAATCAAACGCATTGTGACGATGGTCATAATGATGGCGATGATGAATGAATAAACTGGCAACAAGCTGCCATTGATGGAGCCTATGGAACTTTTTGCATTTGCATACACTTAAGAGCAGCTCACTCACTTGCACGCGCACACACATGCACATACACACACGCACACACACACACGCCCGCACACACACACACACACACACACACACACACACACACACACACACACACACTCTCTCTCTCTCTCTCTCTCTCTCTCTCTCTCTCTCTCTCACTCTCACAGAGAGCAAAGAAAGCTCACACACACAGAGCAAAAATACACTCACACACACACACACACGCACACACACACACACACACACACACACACACACACACACACACACACACACACACACAAATGCACACACATACATAAACAAACACATACATGCACATTATTCTGTATTCCATACCTAAGTTTGTGACTGCCACAGCATATTCTGTGACATTACTCTCTTTTCCAACCATAGGCTAAAACTAGATATGTTTCTATACTTACTGAATTAAAGAAAATAGCCTGCTGGCATGCAGTAACAATGTCATAAGCCAGGGCTCCGGAATCAGTTGATTATAAGAAGTGATTACATCCTTTGTCGGATATTACATAGGGTATTTTTACACTCACCATTGATTTTTAAAGGGAACAAGATTAGGGACTCCCCTTCCTCCCTTCTTTTCCCTCCTTGTCCCCTTCCCCTACAAATGACTTGTGATAAAAGGTGAAAGCAATGCAGGTTGAAAATGTATAGAGGGTATTTTCAAGTCATAATGTGTGAAAAAAAGCGCATCAGTTCGTGAATTGGGAGCCTTGCAAGCAGAAAATGTTTGGCAGTCAAAGGGTTAACAAAGGGTTAACCTCCTTCACTGACAACAGATGGGATCCATTGAATTCTCAGTTGTTTAGAAAACCATTGGTTTAATTCTAGCTTTTCTCTACTTTCCTGAGCTCCTGTGTGAAGGTCATGAGAATCCCAGAGTGTTTGTTTGTTTGTTTGTGTTTTTTCCTAATCTATATGAACACTGACAGCATTTTTCAGAGTGTGAAAGAATGCTGTGTATGACTGTCAAGATCAAACCAGCTTAAAAGATAGCCGCAGTCTGTCTCCTTAAGCTTATACTCTTTCAGGTTGACTAAGACTGTTATGTTTGGTAGAGAAATTCCCAAACAATTTTTTGTTGTTGCCCTCCAGAAGTAGAAAGGTGGTTAATGAAAGTAATGGCCTAGCCTAGCGATGGGAATTGTGAGCCCTATGTGCTTGGAGCTTATCATGGCTGTACCGTGCATGACACTGCACAGTTTGATGTTGGCAGCAGTGTCCAGCTTATATTACTCACTGGCATTGCAAACAGTTTGATGTAGCTCTTACTTTCCAGCTTGCCACATGTTGACATCACAGTTTGATGATGTAGGCCGTAGTGTCCAACTGATGTCACATAATTATTATTGACATCACAGTTTGATGTAGGCCTTAGTGTCCAACTGATGTCACATATTGACATCACAGTTTGATGTAGGCCTTAGTGTCCAACTGATGTCACATATTGACATCACAGTTTGATGTAGGCCTTAGTGTCCAACTGATGTCACATATTGACATCACAAACAATTTGATGTACGCCTGAGTATCCAACTGATGTCACATATTGACATCACAAACAGTTTGATGTAAGTCGTAATGTCAAACTTGTGTCACATTTTGACATAACAAACACTTTGATGTAGGCCCTCCTGTCCAGGTTATATCACACACTGACATCACAAACAATTTGATATAGATCTCATGGTCCAGCTTGTATGAAACACAAGTATAATAGTGCAGTGTTGACTTGACCTCAGGTTCCGACTTGTATCAAACACTGATATCACAAACAGTTTGATGTAGATCTCACGGTCCAGCTTGTATGAAATACAGTGATAGTGCAATGTAGACCTCAGATCTTGTATCAAACACTGACATCATAGGCATGAAAATGCACTCTCCAAGATCCAGTATGTACGAAACACTAACCTAACGCTGACACCACAAAGATGTTTAGGCCCACTGCCTATTAAGTCAGAGGAAAGTACTTTGGCCTGATGTTGTTATCATGTGTGGGGCAGCGCTACACGCTGGACACGGAGAACCTCCAGTCCATGGCTCTTCAGCTGGGCTGCAAGGCTCGCAATGTGGTGGCCGAGATCCAGATGCGTCAGGGGGAGAACGACCAGAACCGTGCCAACCTGCGCTATGGAGAGCTGCACCGCCGACGCCTGTCCATCACCGTGCTGTCCTATGTGGCCGACCTGCTGACCACCCTCAAGAACCTGGTGTCCTGGCTTGACAGGTCAGATTGGGGTCCACGTGACTCTTGGTCAAGGTTTGGGCTGGGATAGGAATACAGGCACTTCTTCATGTTTAATAAGAAAAAAAAAAAAGAAGGCTGTTGCTTTTCATTGATGTTGACAGTGACTATGTAAGATTAGTGGAAATGGATATCAGTTCTCATGCAATGCATTTCTTTGGTACCAGTCCAGCTGCGCTCTATTTTGTCATCTGCGAGGAATATGCACCATCATGAAGGTTTTACAGCACACAACCAATATTTAATTTGAAGACATTGATACAGTCACTACAATTTTCCACTGAGCCTGGCAGGACAATGGTTTTATTGATGGGTCAGACTACTAATGTGGGATAGTTGGCCTTTTCCCCCCAGCCTGTATGTTGAGCTGATAGTGGACTTAGTGCCTGACAGCTTGACTGAAGCAGGTAGGGAATATGTCCATAGTGTTGCTGTCGCTTCATGATGATTTGTCAGACTGTAAATGTGCTATCAGCTGAACATGAGTCCTCCCCACCTGAACATGAAATTGTTGATACTGTATATGCTTTTCTTTCTTTCATTCTCACTTTCTTTGTCTTGGTTTCTTTCTTGTTCCCCTGTGGAGTCTCTGCTGTATAGTGTAATCATTGATCAGTGTTTCACCTACAACGTGAACACAGCGATTAAGTTATCAAGCTACAACACTGTGTAACAACAGGAAGAAAAACACACCCAGTGTTATGAATTTAAGAAGCTCTCAAAGTGTGGGTTGCTGGGTGTCATGCCGTTTTGTGTTTAATGTTTCAATGTGTACATGTTTCTAAAAACCTAAGCTTTGTGATGTAAGAAAAAAAAAGCATCCAGAGTTGAAAATCGAAGCTGCAGTGACGTGAAAGTAAGGTTTGATGGATGTCATGCTGTTTAACTGTGGAAGTTGAGATGTACAGATATTCACAAAAGCCTTTTTCCTCCAGCATGACCTTCAGCATGAAAAACATATGTCTGCTTGTTGGACCATGTATCACTACATTTGTGAAGCTCAAATTTGAAGTTACTACTTAAAAATATATGGCTATAGCAAAAATCTGTTCTGTCATCTGTAACAGTCTTTTCCAGTGCATATCATTCAGACAGTTTATTGCTGTGCTTGCCTTTGTAACTAATTCTGACAGTTTATTGCAGTGCTTGTACTTTTAATTAAAACCAAAAAGAAATTATAATGGTATCCGGCGGTACAAGTAATTCATGCAATTTATAGCTGTGTTTTGCTTGTGCAAGTCTTTCAGACAATTTATAGTTGTGTGTGCCTGCACCTATAATTCACATAATTTATATTAATGTTTGACTTTACATATGATTCAGACAGTTTATAGTTGTGTTAGTCTACATATAATTTGGACAGTTTATAGTTGTGTTAGTCTGTGTATATATTTCACACAACCTATAGCTGTAATTCAGACAAGGCATGTCAGGGTGTGCATATAAACCAGACCATATTTTGAAATACAGGGCTCCGTTTGAAGGGATCTATGACATATGCCGCCTGCGCAACTCCGTGGTCAAACTGGGCCTGGAGTTGGTGACTGTCACTCAGAGAGAATCAGCATGTGTGGACCCTGAGGGCGCCATCAAGAAATCGGTAAGTCTATGTCGGCAGATTGCCACGATAATGATTGTAACATTGCTTACTTAACTTTACTTTTCTTTAGTATGATCAGGCACATACTATTTTAGAAACTCAAATGTGTTGATTTGGGCAGTCTAGAACCTCTCCTTAAGAGAAGCATTAGTAGCAGCAACACAGTATTTTTCATCAAGTTGCCAGATACTCGCTTTTCATTGATCTGAACATAGCATATTTAATGTTTCAGTCGGGTGTTGAAAGGCTTGTGCAGCTTTCTAGTCACCAGTCTGAACATGGTATTTGTTATGTTTCAGTATGGCCTTAAAGAGCATGTCTAAAGTGCTAAACACCCATCTAGTCAATGTTTTGAACATAATCCATGTCATGTTGTAATATGGTACAATGAAGTGCATGTCTAAAGTGCTAAACTCCCATCAAATCAATGTTTTGAACATAATCAGTGTCATGTTGTAACATGGTTGTAATGAATGGCATGTCTGAAGGGCTTAAACTCAGATCTGCTACAACGGTTTGAACACAATCAATGTCATGTTGTAATATGTGAATGAAGAGCTTGTTCAGAATGCTACAAACCTTGATGAACGGGTGAATGTGAAAAATGTCCCTTCAGCAGTTTAAGGGCATGCCCCACCCCCCACCCCCCCCCCCACCCCACATACTTTGGTGGCCCACTTACTGGTGAATCCCTAGCAAAAGCCCAGGAAGCAGTGTTGACTGTACAAGTGGGTTTTAAATTGTTTATGCATTTCATAGACTCTCCATTTAACATCTGGGGACAATTTAGTGATCCAGTTGCTGCTGAATCACTAGCAATGGGTCAGAAAGCAGTGTAGATTGGCACAGGTGGGTTTGAAATGACTTTTACACTTCTTTGACAGTATGTGAGACGAAGACAGGTGTCAGTATCTATTACACAGAGCAGTTCCAGATTTCTAGAAACAAGCGGAATGACCACATTATGAACAACAACACTCACACTGACATATATTTAGCATATAACATCTACTTCTAGATTTTAATTAAAGAATTGGATGCAGTTTGGAACTGTAAGTTTACCTTTGCAATTTGTTGAAAACAGGACACATATTTCCGTATGTCTAAAATGTTTATTTGGTAGTTGCTGATGTGCTGTCGTAAAAAGAAAAGTTAGTTGATAAAGAACGAAAAACAAAAACATGGTAAAGAGCATCCCTTCTCCCCTTCAACTGAGTACAGCCCACCTGCTGCTTCAGTGTGGTCTAGTGTGACTGCTTGGGCTTGTTCAGAGCACCTTATGCCTCTGAAATGTTCACCTGGACTAGCCCACATCATTGTGAGGCTCTGGCACTCCATCTGTACATTGCATGTTGTTCATTGAAAGACTTGCAGAAACTGTGGTCATTTCTCTTTTTTCTGCACATAGCTTGTTTGCCTGTTCCAGTGTGGCACGCTGATAGAGTACTGTGAGGGGCTCGTTCAGAACACCCAAGGATCCCTTGGTTATTCAGCCGGCCGCTCTGGAGCAAGCCACCATCCGCAAGAAGCAAGGAGAAGAGCTGGTCAGTAAATGTCTGGATTGTGGGTGAGATACTCTGCTTCATTACCCACATCTCTCATCATCATTTCTTTCTCTGCTTTTCATTTCTTACACATTTCTTTATCTGCTTTTCATTTCTTACTCTCTCTCTTTTTCATTTCTTACTCATTTCTGTATATTCGTTACTCACATCTCATCTACATTTCTTTCTCATCTTTTCATTTCTTACTCATTTCTTCATCTGCTTCTCGTTTCTCTGCTTTATCGCTCCCCATTTATTTCTTACCCTGCTTCTCATTTTTCACCAGTTTATTATCACTATTTCTCAACATGCAAAACAGAATAGCCAGTTAGGATGTTTCAGACCTTTTTAATTTTTCTGTCTGGAGTCGCATGAATGGATCGAGGGTGTGAGGTATCACAAGAAGACATAAGATGCTAAATCAAAGGGTTAAGTGAGGCTTATTACACTGAAACTAGTGTTTGGTTATGAGAAGATATAGGGGTTTCGCAGTTTTATGCAGTCACTGACTATGATGTTGCCATATGCCAAACAGAGGACGGATGAACTGCCTTATCTCTCATGGATCAGTGCTGTTCTCAGAAAGGACATGAAATTTCTTTGTATGTGGCAGTGTCTGTGGAGAAACAGAAACATGTTTTTCAAAAGTGTAATTTGGGTGATCTCTACAGTTGAATGTAGTGTGAGGAGGAGTAATGGTGGAATAGAGCCTTTGAAAGTGTAATTTAGTACATCTAAAGTGGATAGTAAAACAGGTCTGTTCAATTGCAGCCTCATGCTATTATTCATTGTTATTTCTTTTTAATGTGCAGTTTTAGACAACATAGTAAAACCGTAGCTGCCAATCCTCCAGAATTTTTTCTGGAATTGCTCTATTTTTAGAAATCTTTCTTGAAGTCATTAGATTGGTTTAAAAAAAAAAAAAAAAAAAGAAGAAGAAAGAAAGAAACCAAAATATCAAAAAAAAAATCTGAAAGTTGTAGGGTTGGAGGTTGGTGGGTGGGGGGGGGGGGGGGGGGGGGGGGGGGGGGGGGGGGGGATGAGTGAGATGTAATTTTTAGGTAAGAGTGATAAAGTACATTGCAGAAAAAAAATCAAAATAATGTAAGTGGTAGATGGAGTGGGAAATGTATTTTTCTTTTAAAAGTTGCATTCCTATTTGTTTTAGGTAATAAGGTAAAATACTCCCAGTCAAAAGCTAAACTGCCCCCTGTTCACCTCACTCTCTGCTATTTCATTCCTGGTTCCCAAAAGTTGACTCCTAAAGGCTGGCTTGGAAAAAATATTGATAGTCCCTATAGAATTACTCAAGTTCAGTTGATTGAATTTAGAAATAATCCATATTTGCCATTTTATCCTGTTTTGTTTACTTTCACAGGGTATGAACATCCAGTCTGCTTACAATGGAATCCATGGAATCAGCAGCATAAAAGATTTAGTGAGTTTCTTTTTCTCTGCCTGTTTTTCGGCCTCTCTCACTCTTGCACTGGCTCTCATTTTTTTTCTGTTGTATATCAGTGTTGTTGTTGTTGTTTTCTCTGGTCTTTGTGTATGTTACATGTCGCTGCCCAAAAAAACAACTGCCTTGACTTGAACTTTTTGCATTTTTGAGATTTTTGGTACTACTATAAGAGCGGGCCAAGGGCATAACGTAGCCAAGTCCCAATCACATTATCCTCAAAACAAACATGCTATAATCAAAAATACTTGTATGGTAACTCATCTTGTGGGGAGAAATAATCAGGTTTTTTTTTTTTTGTCTCCAGACTTAAATTTGTATTTCAGACGATTGCATGTGTTAGGAATTTTGGGCAGCGGTATTATGTGTGTGTGAAATTTGTGCATAGAGGATGCGTGCGTGTGTGTGTGTGCATGTGTGTGTGTGTGTGTGTGCGTGTGTGTGTGTGTGTGTGTGTGTGTGTGCTTGTGTTTGTGCGTGTGTGTATAGTGTGTGTGTGCATGTGTGTGTGTGTGCATGCGTGTGTGTGTGTGTGTGTGTCTGTGCGTGTGTGTGTGTGTTGTGTGTGCGCATGCAAGCGCGCAAGCGTGTGTGTGCATTGTGTGTGCATGCGCACGCACGAGTGTGTGTGTATAAACCACTGCCCCCTCTTTTTCCTTCTGAACCTTTTAGTGGCGTTATGCTCTCACTGCTTAATCTAACAGCTCAATACACAACCAGACCCAGATTATTTCTGTCCTAGTCGTAGAGCCAGCATTCCACATGATGCTATCAATATCAACATGGAGGACAGTTCACTGCAGCCTTGTCTAATCAAACATAAGCACAGGGGACCACCTAGTGAGCCCATACTGTATACTGATGGTTATGATAACAGCTACTTTTCTGAGCCAGCATGAGTGACTATATCAATGGGCTTCTGCAGAGGCGAATTGTGTGATTCAGAGTGTTTGTGAGTTGAAGAAAGTGGGCTAACACGACTGTTCTTTCAGGTTGCAAGTTTGGAAAAAAAAAAAAAAAAAGCAAATTGAAACTGAGAACTCTCTATATTCCAGCTTATGTAATGTGTTCTGTTTGTTCATTTATGGGTGTGTGAGATGGACAGTAGATGTGATATGTGCGATTTTATGTGATATGTGCTGGGTTATATTTGTGATGACAGTTGATATAAGATGGACAGCTGATGTTGTGATGTGGTGTGATATATGAACAGTTGATGTGGTGACTTATTTTGTGATATGGATGTTTTGATGGACAGTTATGTTTTATGATAGGGATGTTTTGAGATGGACAGTTTTTGTGACATGTTTTGTGATATGAATGGTTGATGTGATTTGTTATTTTTGTTAAATGAACGGTTAAAGTGATGTGTTGTATCTGTAGTATGGATGTATGATATGGACATTTGATATGATTCGTTATGTTTGTGATATGGATGTGTGAATTGGATAATTGATATGATGATATGCTTGTGAAATGGATGCATGAGACTGACAGTAGATGGGATGTGTTGTGTCTGTGACATGGATGTATGCAATAGACAGTTTATGCCACATGTTATGTTTGATATGCAGATGTGTGAGATGGATGGATAGTAGATATCATGTGTCTGACATGAATGATGAGAACAGTTTGTCTGATGTTACGTTTATGATATAGCTTAATGTTACATGCAGCCTTGAAAGTGGCTAGTATTTTATTTGACATGGTGAGGGAAAAAAAAAAAATTGATGAGTAAAAATAAAACTTCAGTTCCAAAGTCAAGTGCATGAAAATAAAAATAAGATATGCCACTCTTTGCTAAAACATCATCTCATGGCTGTTTCGATCAGATCGTCCAGCTTTTACAATATTATTTGATAGCAAAACAGTTATGGCATCTTTGGCCTTAAAAACAAAGAATTTTCTTTTTATATTTCAGTGTAACAAAATTCTTGAAGAAAAAGAAATTGTAGTGTCTGTTTTATTTTCATATTATTTTGTTATTAATAACGGGGGGCTGTAGAGAAAGAAGTGTGGTAGGGTTGTGTCTGCTGTTTCTGTCTTTGTCCTTTTTCGCATTATACCTGTGCAAGTTTGAAAGTTTGAAACATATTTTCTGATTTTGTAGCTCGTATCATGTGCTGTTGGGCAAGTAAATTTTTTTGGGGTGGTGACTTAAAATTTCTAATCTGGTCAATAAAATTTTTGAAATGCTGATCAATGGCTAGCAAGGAAAAATCCTGACTTTGAAGGCTGAAATGATATGGAAAGTAGATGGTTTGTTATGTTTTTGACTTGGATGCATAAGATTGACAGTGAATGTCATTTTTGTGACATGGATGTCTAAGATCCCTTGTCTGGGATCTGTTTCAGTCACCGGCCGACATGTGCAGCAAGATTGAGAAAGGAGATGAGGTGTTACAGGTCAACGGACAGACAGTGGTCAGTATCACATGACTTGTGACCACCCACTTGCTAATGAATCCTGTCATATTTAATAAGCTTGCACTATAGGAGAATTAGATGGTGTGAACCATCAGACTAAGGTTTGAAGAAATTTCAGATCTCTTACCATAATCTAGTCATGTCCAATGGTGTCTGCTGGGAGGATGTTTTGGAGATTGCCAGTAGTCTGTGACATTTCCCTTTGTGACAGCATGGCCCATTTTCCGTGATGTCTCCATCTCTGTGTCACCAGCTAGGCTGGCAGCTGAAGGAGCTGGTCAAGATCCTCAAGGACAAGCCCAAGGAGGTGACCCTCTTGCTGAAGAAGCGGCCACGCCACGTTAACCCTTTGGGTGCCATGCAGAACCACAAGAAGCTGGCCGCCAAACACGCGCAGCAGGCTGTCACCCTGCCCAGTCGCTGAAGAAACGGCGCTCGAGGGAGGGAGAGGCCTTAAAGCAGGGGCGTCCCTCACTGCAGGAGTTTGTGGTGTGTCGGCCGCTGGGGAGAGAGTGTGTACATCACCAAGTGAGTGTGTGAGCCGATTTTAATGTGTTTGATGGGAAAATTCTGTGTCATTTAGTGAGTGTGTTTTAGTGTAATCATGTTTTTGATATAAAACGTCTCTGTCACCAGTCAGCCCGTCTGATCTCCCGCTCCTCTAGATTTGATCACATATCACCATTTCTGTCATCCTTACTCTGGCTGTCAATTCAGTCTTGCATTGACTTTAAAGTTCTCCTCCAGGTTTTCAAATCACTGAATAATCAGGCTCCCTCCTGCCTCTCTGACCTCCTCCATCTCTATGTTCCATCTCGCAACTTACGTTCATCCACTGATTCTCATCTGCTTCGGCTTCCCTCGGCTCGCCTGAAAACTTCAGGCCAATGATCTTTCTCTTACCAGGCACCTGATCTGTGGAATGGTCTGCCTTCCTCTCTGCGTAACACAGACTGTTTAGAGACTTTAAAACCTCCCTAAAGACACATCTTTTCCCTCGGACTGATGAACGATATCCACTTATCACTGTACGCATGATTGCTGGTGTTGACACGCTCGTGTGTCTGTTTGTGTGTGTGAGTTTTTCATGTGTGTGTGTGTGTGTGTGTGTGTGTGTGTGTGTGTGTGTGTGTGTGTGTGTGTGTGTGTGTGTGTGTGTGTGTGCGTGTGCATGCGCGTGTGTGTGTGTGTGTGTGTGTGGCGAAGTGGTTAGCGTCGCGGACTCCCGGCTGGGAGGTCGTGGGTTCAAATCCCATCAGAGTCATGTGGTTTTTTTTCTGCCCCGACCGGCTCCTACCAGAGTTGAGTTTGCTGCGGACTCAGTTGGGAAGACGGGGACCACACAGTCGAGTTTCATCCACTTAATGGATGCGTCTCTGAGAGTGTTGCTCAAATTTCCTGACCAACACTGCAGGTGCCTGTATCTCTCGGGCTGGTTGACGCCGGGATATATTATGAAAGGAAGCGTAGAGTACAGCCTGTCATGTAGTCTCAGACCGAAATGGAAATCCGT
Organism: Conus betulinus; assembly: GCA_016801955.1. NCBI lineage: Eukaryota > Metazoa > Mollusca > Gastropoda > Neogastropoda > Conidae > Conus > Conus betulinus. The sequence continues at coordinate 370,416 of JADBJO010000866.1, forward strand.
AGCATCATCATAATCATCCTCATTCTCATCGATCAGCATTAAAAAAAAAAATGTCTCAAATTCTGTGGCCCTTCATGCCCTGCTCTCATGGTGACCTCAGTTTCGATGTCCTTCTCCACGTCTGTGGCCTTGGTTTGGTTCCGTCGGGGTCACCGGTATCGGCGAGTCCATGGGGGCTGTCGTTGGACGGACGTGGTGGCGCCCCCTCCGGAGGGAGAGCTCACTCACGCCGGCTCCGCGACTAAGCAATTATTGTCATCAGTAGGGGGCTTAGTAGGTGGGGTGTCTGCGTATGTTAGATCAGAACAGGCGCCACTGAACACCACCGAAGTGACTCGGCAGCAGTGCAGTGTCTCCTCCGGTGGGTGCCTCTTGACGACTTGACATTGACTGCTCCCTGTGGATTGCCGGTGTCGGGGGGGCTGCGGCAGGACCGGGCGGGCTGTGGCTGTGGATGGGGTGTCGGAATGAGCGGCATGGGTGCACTGCCTCTGAGGGTGGCGCAGAAGTTGGGACAGCAAAAAAAAAAAAAAAAAAAAAGCAGCCGATCATATATCTCTGCTCCTTCTGTTCTCGTGTCATTTTGGCTATTTCTCTTCTTCTGTCTATCTCTGTCTCTCTTTTAATTCTGTCTCTTACTTCCTTGTTCCTTTCTTTCTTTCCTTTGTTTTTGCTTTCTTAGCTTGGAAATGTTGCTCAGAAAATCCTACAGCTGGCTGTGAAAATTGGGGTGCCTAAAGCAACAAGAAAGAAGTCTGGGGTAACTTATGGCTCAGGCCCAGCATTTTGAGATGAAGGACAGCGCTTGATGCTGACAAAGGCACATTTGCTTGTTGGATTCATGGGGCAGATGTGTGTGTGTGTGTGTGTGTGTGTGTGTGTGTGTGTGTGTGTGTGTGTGTGTGTCTATGTCTGTGTCTGTCTGTGTGCTGTATAATTTCTATCAGTTCCTATGGCAATCCTCCACTCCCTCCTTCCCTGGACTTCCACTCGCCTGCCTTGTAAAATCTTTAGGTCTCCATCCAGGCAACTGGAACCATTACTGAATTCATGCAGCTTTTAGGCCCCACTGATTTGTTGGCAAGTATTAAATCTCAACCCACAAGTGTTATCAAGCGTTTGGTAAAAAGCATCTACTACATATAGTATGGGAGTGTGTGATGTGAAGTATTTGATAGAATGCATCTTCTACAATATGGGAGTGTGTGACGTGAAGTGTGTGATAGAAATCATCTACTATATTATGGGAGTGTGTGATGTCAAGTATTTGATACAACGTATCTTCTACGATATGGGAGTGTGTGTGACGTGAAGTGTGTGATAGAAATCATCTGCTAAAGTATGAGAGTGTGTGACATGAAGTGTGTGATAGAAATCATCTGCTATAGTATGGGAGTGTGTGACGTGAAGTGTGTGATAGAAATCATCTGCTATAGTATGGGAGTGTGTGACGTGAAGTGTGTGATAGAAATCATCTGCTATAGTATGGGAGTGTGTGACATGAAGTGTGTGATAGAAATCATCTGCTACAGTATGGGAGTGTGTGATGTGAAGTGTGTGATAGAAATCATCTGCTATAGTATGGGAGTGTGTGACGTGAAGTGTGTGATAAATCATCTGCTATGACGTGAGTGTGTGTGTGAAGTGTGTGATAGAAATCATCTGCTGTAGTATGGGAGTGTGTGACATGAAGTGTGTGATAGAAATCATCTGCTGTAGTATGGGAGTGTGTGACATGAAGTGTGTGATAGAAATCATCTGCTATAGTACGGGAGTGTGTGACGTGAAGTGTGTGATAGAAATAATCTACTACAGTATGGGAGTGTGTGAGGTGAAGTGTTCGGCAGAAAGCCTTACTAGCAACATGTGAGTGTGTGATGTGAATGGTAGAATGCCTCAAATGTAGCATGTGAGTGTGTAATGTGAATGGTAGATTGCTCAAATGTAGCATGTGAGTGTGTAATGTGAATGGTAGATTGCCTCAGCTGTAGCATGTGAGTGTGTGATGTGAGTGTTAAATTGCCTCAGCTGTAGCACATGAGTGTGTGGTGTGAGTGGTAGATTGCCTCAGCTGTAGCATATGAG
>JADBJO010000866.1:387500-395000 GCA_016801955.1 Conus betulinus
GGAGGGTCATGGGTTCGAATCCCAGCCATGGCTAGTCCCAAGATGGGAAAAAAAAAAAGGGGGGCAGCAGAGGGACATCCGGAGTCATGAACCGGGTGTGGCCCAACCCCCCTAGAGTGTCAGGAGATAAGGGCCGAAACACTTGCTTGAAGGGGGCTTCTCTTTCTGAGGACTCTGCTGCCACGCTCTCTCCAAGTTTCTTTCTACTACAGATGCACTTCATATTATCGACATACCTCTAAGAAGTTACAGATCCTAAGAATGCTACCTGTGACAGTGAGATTAGTTCAAGTGCCTCTGTGCACAGTTGCTGGCTGACACGCACATCCTCATTATTGCGCCATCTTTCTTTACAAACAGGCGCATGCCATCACACGATTCCTTTCCTGCTTTCTCACACTCTCCATCCACTCTAAAGGCACACCAAACCCATCGGTCGCATCACTTTCATCATTATCTTTCCAGTCAGCCTAGTTTCAGTGAAACAAAGAATACAGAGAATGCGTGGATTTGCATGAGGTGAGACTTGCACACTGTGCTGCTGGCTTCTTGTAGAACCTTTTTTTTTTTTTTTTTTTTTTATTGTGGCATCAGTTATCGGATCACTGGAGCATCTAAGGAGGTGATTTTTTTTTTTTTTCTGCCTAATGCCAAAATCCACCTCATCATTTTTTTATGCTTCACACGGTCCTCTTCATCTGCCAAAAAAACAACAAAAATCAGAAGAAAAGAAAAAAAAAAAAAACAATTTCCACTACTAGCTTTTTTTTTTTCTATCTTTCTTTTTTCTTTTTTCTTTTCTTTTTTTTTTTTTCTCCAACCAGTCTCTTTCACTCCATGCACAGTCTGTATGTTCTTTAAAAATGTACATATTTTTTGCTGATTTTAGTGTTTTTGCGTTTGATACAACGTGTCTGGGTTTGTTTATGTTCTAATGTGTGGTGTACTGGCACTCTCACTCATATAATGTGCAGCTTATACAAAGAAAACAACATAAGTTAAACAAAAGACTTAGTTATTTTCTTTCTTTCTTTTTTTTCCAAGAGAGAGAGAGAGAGAGAGAGAGAGAGAGAGGGAGGGAGGAAGAGAGAGACCGACAGACAGATGGACAGACAGAGCAGCATCATACAAATGAATGCAAAATTTGTTACAAATCATCTTACCAATTGGCTATTCCCCGATACGGCCAGCCTTGTAGCAAAAAGAAGGGTCCACAAGGAAGACAAGAGGAAGCCAATACACATGACAAAGACTTAGGAGTTTTGCTGTTGTTGTCGTTGTTTTCCCCCTTTTCTTTCCCTCACCCTCTTGCCCCCCCCCCCCCCCCTCCCCAAACATCCATCCCCCCTCTCTCTCTCCTCCCCTCCCCCCCAATCCCATATTTGAGCACACCTGAAAGGATATTGTAGAACCTCTTCAGAGAAATTCTGCCAGGTGTCATTGCTGAGGTCTGGGACCAAAGATCTCTATATTTCATCTTATGTGTTTATTATTGAGGATGAATATTTTGAGCTCATTTTCTCTGTAAAGAAAAGAAAGAAACGATAGTTGAATGTGGACTTGAATTTTTTGTTGTTTTTGATCCACTTGTGCTGTTTTGGTTTTTCTTTTTAAGTGGATTGACATTCCTGATATGGCCTTTGCTGTTGGCTGGGATTTAAGCAGCATGAATGAAGTGAATCTCAGATTTCTTTCATCACACGTGCACAAAATATCTCAGTCACTTTTCTTTTTATCAAAATAAAAACCTGTTGATTTTGAAAAGGAAAGGAAAAGAACAGTTGCGTATATATGGGAAATGTCATTGTTAACAGAGACACATCGGACACAAATGATGCCGACGGTAATGACACAGACAATGACGTGTTCCGGTCAGGCTCAGAGTCTCCTCAGTACACGCTTCCTGTCATGCCCGATGCCAAACAGCGACGAGCGACAGTGAGCGGGGGTTCCCCTACGTTTGAGCGCAACTCACTCATGGTAGACGATCCGGTGATCCGACCAAAGTCACAAGTAAGATTTCAGTTTTCATTCCCATGATGCAGAATTATCTGTTCTGAATTGACAAGTGTGTGTGTGTGTGTGTGTGTGTGTGTGTGTGTGTGTGTGTGTGTGTGCACGGGCGCGCATATGCTTTTGTCAGAAAATTTGTTTTTGTGATTGTCCATGTAACATCTGCAAATACTTGCTGGGACAGGTCTCAAAATTCAGGATGACGAATGAGAAAATTACTGATCTGACTATGCATGATATGCGTGTGTGTGTGTGTGTGTGTGTGTGTGTGTGTGTGTGTGTGTGTGTGTGTGTGTGCGTGCGTGTGTGTGTGTGTGCATGCGCTTTTGTCAGAAAACATAAACATTTTTTATGTGTGATTTTCAATCTAAGCATCTGCAAATCTTGCTGGGAGAGGTCTGGAAATTTAGGATGATGAATGAGAACATAACTGATCTCGCTGTGCATGAGTGGGGCAGATCAAAGAAGTTCTGAACAAACAGGTCAAAGGAGTGCTGATATATACCAATACCTCTCCGCTGTGCACATGACTGCTCCAATGGTACAGCCACAGTGGTGGTAGATCATGCCCTGCAAACCTGGCCATGCTCCCAGAATGAAAGGGTGGCAAGCTGCCCACAAACACACCGCCTAAAGACAGGACCTTTGCGACCAGTGGCAGCCCTCATGAAAGTCACCATTGTCCCAGTCTGAACTTTCTGTGAAGAATAGGAATGGGGACAGAAGATCAAAGTATGAAAGTAACTCTGGTGACATGCTGTATGATTTTGCAAAGAAGTTTGAAATTGTCTAACCCACTAAGCAACTGAACTTAAAAGCTCACACATTTATTGCATAATAGCGTTACAGGATTTACATTACATCTTCTCATCCCTCCCCCTCCGTGCTCTTGTCCTTCCCATCCACATCATAGCAGAACTTCACCGTAAAGAATATTGATGCAATTTCTGTCCTTTTGTGTACATTTATGATGGCTGTTTGCATGTAACATGGAAGCTTTGAATGTCTGTTTACTGGTGTACCTGTGTATACCTATGCTGTGCATTGCTGATGATATGCACATTTCTAGTAAATTCAGTCCTCATGTCTGAGTGCAGTGTGCACCTTGAACCTAAGGCCAGGCGCTTTATATATAGATAAGATTATTACTGTGCTACGCGGTTGAGTGAAAACATGGCTTAAGTAAGCAGTCACGGATGAAGAAGATACAATACAAGGTACGATACAAGGAAAGTGAACGATTGACGGTGCAAAGCAGGAAAAAGATAGGAGTACTGCGCATTGATGTTTTTTGACTGATTCACTCATTGTTCATGTATTTATGCATGGATGCTATTGTTGTCTAGTGTCGCAGGCCTTCGTTTTCCACACACATAGTCGATTGTTCAAAGGGATTGACTCTCAGTGGGTTGACAGCGGGGGGAAGTACTTTGATTATCCACGGTTGTGCTCAGTGGTGTGTGCATAGTACTTTGTTGTGTGGGCTGCCAGTGTTTGAATCAGTTAGTTAGTTAGTTCTTCAATTTAACATCTGTTCACTTAAAATGATATTAGACAAAATAATACAGAAATGAGTGGATGAGAGAAATGGAAATAGTGTATGCAAATGCTAGTATAGGCCTACGTACGAATGTGTATGTGTGTGTGTGTGCGCGCACACGCGCGCACGCATGCGTGTGTTTGTGTGCGCATGTGACTGACTATTGAATGAAAAGAAAATACTGTTCTAAATGTAACAATTTAAAAGATAAATTACAAAGCAAAAAAAAAAAAAAAGAAAAAAACCTGGAAATATTACACAAACGAGCCAACTGGGCTTAATATCAACGAATTTACAAATGTAAAAAAGGCGTGGAGATTCTGGAAAATGCATGGGGAATCTTTTTGTCGGAAGTTGGAGAGAGATGAGTTAAAATAGGAACAGTTAAAAAGAAAATGCTGAGTATTGAAACTGTCGACTGCTCCACAAGCGCATTGTAATTTCTGTGGGAATTTTGTACGAAGAGCGTTAACTTTGAGCCTATATAAGAGAGATTCCAGTTTCCGAAATTTGTGTACATGTGCATACGTCTTTGTATACAGTTTACAAATTTGATTGGACAAGTTAGATGGACGGGTAGATTTCTGAGTTCTTGAACAGCAACTCAGTGAAGAATCTTGTACATGTATTTTAAAGAGAACTGAATCTTTATACAGGTTATAAAAAGACTCAAATGAGACTTTATTTAAGAGTCCATAGGCTTCGTGAAGACTCAAAGGTATTTTGACATAGACAGAATTTTCAGAGTTTTTGGATCCCATACGGGCAGTTCTGTCTGCCCATTCATTTCCTACAATCCCACAATGTGACGGAATCCAGCAAAAGTCCACTGTTATCCCTCTAGATGTAAGGAAATGGATCAGAATTTTTAGTTCGGTGATAATCTCGGCGCGATTGGTAGCAGCAACAGATTCCATTGCTTGAAGAACAGATTTGGAATCAACACAAAAAAGTATTCTAGAAAAATCACGTGGAATGTCAATAATATAATGCAGAGCCATTAGAATTGCTATCAGTTCAGCCATAAAGACAGAAAACCCCTTTCCAAGATGAAAAGATTTATCTGCTTTCAAAGCAGGAATAACAAAGCCGGAACCAGCATTGCCATTTAATAGGGATCCGTCTGTATAAACTTTTAAGTGATTAGGATAACTATCGTCAATATGTGACTTGGCCATAGCACCTAGGACGTTATTATTGACATTCTTTTGCAAGTCAGTGTATTTATAATCAAACCTTGCCGGGATGAGTTCCCAACTAGGAATTGGACTCAGGGGATAACGTGGAGCAATGGTTTTGTGATCAATTTTGGCAGATTTCAACAGGTTTGAGGAGTACGTAAGGACGGTTTTATTTGATCGTATTGTTTGTTTTTGGAAAATCTAAATCAGATCGCATGTCAAAGTTCATCCTCATTTGAGTTCTGAACAGTAGAACATCTTAGAATGTATTTAACACAGGCCAATCTTCGATAAGCATCCCAGGGGCAAAACGCCAGCTTCATGATATGTCCCTAAAATGGAAGCGTAAAGGGGAACTCCCAGGGCTATTCTGTATGCCTTGCAATCTGTGCTTTGTAACTTTTTTAGAAGATACTTTAGAGCTGAAAAATATACTTCCTGTGCATACAAAAATCTTGTCCTGACCAGAGAATTTGATAAATGAATTAAAGTGCACGTATCCTGTCCCCAACTCTGGTAGCTCACAACTTTCAGAAGATTAAGAGCTTTCCTTGCTTGAGTTATGATATATTCAATATGTGTGTTCCATGATAATTTTGAAGTAAGATGTACACCTAAAACTTTATGCAAGATGATATATAGGTCAGTACAGTGTCATCCATCTTAAAAGTAGGGAGATTATGAAAACTACCACCCATCGTCAAAAAGCATCATATGAGATTTCTCAGCAGACAGACATAATCCATTCTCAAATATAAATCTAGCGATACTGTCTAAGACTCTCTTTGATATAATTTTTTCATGTATGTAATTGACCTTGAAAGTGTGTTCTTTTTTAAAGTAACATTCATCCATATACAGATATCGTCAGCGTACTGAACTAAACTTGAATTTTTAGAAATACTTTTTGTGAGATCATGCGTTAGGATATTAAAAAGCAGAGGGGCAGTTACAGAACCCTGAGGGATGCCCATCTCCACAAATCTCTTGCTAGAATATGTATTTCCTATTTTTGTTTGAATTGTTCTATTAGCCGGAAATTTTTTGAAGTAATCATAAATGTGACCAGAGAGACCTATCATTTTAAGTTTATATAAAAGTCGCTCATGCCAGACTTGATCATACGCCTTTTGACATCGAAAAAGTTGCAAGTATATTTTTTCTCCTGGCAAATTGACATTTTACCTGAGTTGTAAGCTTTACAAGGTGATCAACAGTCGATCGGCCTTTTCTAAATCCAGCCTGAGCGTAGGAATATGTCCATTTTTTTTCACAATGATAAGTAAGTCTATTTAATACATTTTTTTCCATTAGTTTACCAGTATGAGAGGTGAGAGCGATAGGTCGATAACTATTAATATTAGAGTTAGGTTTGCCCTGCTTGAGAATGGGCACAATGACAGAATCTTTCCAAACAGACGGAATCTTTCCATCTATCCAACATTTTTTCATAATGGTGTACAGAAATGTTGTAAAATTGATTGGAAGGTTTCTTAACATTTCGTTTGAGACTGCGTCTAAACCAACTGAAGTTTTCTTTGTTGACAATGACGATATAGCATTTCTTAATTCTTCTAATGTTATTTCTGCATTTAAATAATGTTCGTTGTTTTCTTCTGGGTCAGAATAGATATGTTATTTTGACTGGTCTTCCCTCAAAGTTCTGCACTTTTCTGATAGACTAATTTTGGAGCTATTTTTTGCAAAAAAAAATCAGCAAACAGTTCAGCTTTTTGAGCTGATGTTGGGAATTGTTCATGCCCTACGGTGATTGGATAAGCGGGTAAATGTATTCCATGTTTCATTTCGTGTATCTTTGTCCACACCTTTTTAAAATCTTTGTTATCATTAACTTCATTTACACAAAATGATGACCAGTAATCGCTTTTGGCTTTTTCTATAATCCTAGTCCTTTCATTTTTTGCCCGTTTCATGGGGAGTAAGTCATCTATTTTTTTCTCTTTTGCGTGTATTTTGAACTTTGATTTCTTTTTCTATATATATATATATTTATATATATATATATATATATATATACAGCATCTTTGCAGGATTCCGTCCACCAGACCTTGCCAGCATGTTTAGAGGATTTTGTCTGACTAAATTTTGGAATTGCCTCAGTTGCAGCTTTCAAGACCGATTCGAAGGAAAGTTACAATACATTTTATCAATATCTGGGTTCTCCAGCATGCTAACATTAAAGGATATTAAAATGGACTTGAATTTATCCCAGTCAGCTCGTTTATAATTAAATTTTTGGATTTTATCCCTTGTATCATCATGCAAATTGTAAATCCTCTCAGGAAATGGTAATTGGGAGGTGATCGCTACCTAAAGTGTTATTATGAACTTGCCAAGTACAGCTAGTCGCTAGTGATGGCGATATCAAAGACAGGTCAATAGCAGATGGTTTGTGGCTAGGAACATCAGGGAATCTGGTTATGGTTCCATCATTTAGAAGAAAGAGTGCGGAGTCCGAAATATTCTCCACTAGACGATTGGAGCTGACCTTAGGGCAGCCACTATCCCAAAACGGGGCATGTTCATTAAAGTCACCGGCTACTAGCCACTTTTCATTTTGGGTACCCAGGGTACGTAACCAGTCACTGTTACAATCATCAACACCTTTAGGGAGATAAACAGAAGAATATATTTAAAATATTAAAATTAATGAGTTATCAAATTTGACACAAGCTGCACAAGAGTGGATATTTGGCGCAGTCACAGTTGAATCAGTGTAGGTGTGTATGTGTGTGCATGCACATT
>JADBJO010000866.1:397500-407500 GCA_016801955.1 Conus betulinus
GCTGGGAAACTGAAGGCCCCGGAGTCCTTGCCCAGGACCAGCTCACCGACCAGCTCACCGAACGTGGCTCACAGTCCTGCAGAACAGCACACTGCCAACAAGAAACATTCTTCCTCCAACGCCAGGTCGCCGGCAGCACCACGGAAGAGGTCGTTCACCTCGATGTTCACCAGAGACAGCAGCCGCAAGGCTAGCACCAAAAGCAAGTCAGCCAGTGACAGTGGTAAAAAGACAGGTGGTGACAGCGGTAAAAAGACTGAGAAAGAGAAGAAAAACAGCACCGAGAGCAGGTCTGGGAAGACCTCCAGTGAGTGTGTGAGAGAAAGACGAGCGCCGCATGTGACAGCGGCCAAAAGACACACGCAGTGACTGGGAAAGGGGAAAAGACTGAAATAGTTAGAGATGGCGGCAGAGGCACAAGTGCAGTCACTAACAGTGCAAAGCAGAGTAGTGCCATCAGGGAGGGGGAGGACAACTCCCGTGTGTGTGAACCTGCAGATGAGGTAAACCACATGGCCGAGGTGACGAGGAATGCTGAGGCACGATCCACTCCAGACTCTTCCCGGAGAATTCCTCATCAAGAACCATCCCTGGCAGATAACACTGGCAGTCGTACAGAGAGCGCGTCAGATTTAGATGTTGACAAAGTGTCAAAGCCTGCATCAGTGCCCCGTCGGAGGTCAGTTACTCCAAGTCCCAGAGCTATGCAGTGACTAAGGACACCCCTGTGGCAGTGGAGGCAGCCAGTGAGGGCTCTCAGGTTGTGCATTCAGAGGTGGCCACGGAAGTAGAGGACAGCAGCATGCCTCAGCTCATCAGGGTCACCAAGCTGGCCACAGAGGTAAAGTAACAGTCCGACAATGCGCGCGCGCGCACGCACGCACACACGCATGCACACACTTTCCCCTAAGATGATCATTTCTGACAGCTTTGGCTGTAGAATATTTTTGCTGCTTCTTTTTGTTTTTAGTTTGTGAATTATCTCAAAGCTGTTGGCTGTTGATTTTTACCGTGGATTGAGTTGGATGTGTCATGATGATGATGTACAGTTCCTTAGATTATTGATGGCAATGGTGACATGATGATTATAAAAGGTGTAAAATGATTCTCATGGTAATAGTGGACTACTGACCAGTTCTTTGGTGATCTGTCAGGAAGCCAGCTTTTGGTGCTTTAAAAGTTCTTTCTCCTTCTCTCTCTCCTCCTCTCTGTCTCTCTTTTTCTCTCTCTCTCTGACACACCTACACACACACATGCACACACACACACACACACACACACACACACACACACACACACACACACACACACACACACACATCTATGCATACTCTCTCTCATACAGTGTTGTCTTGCATCATTTTGTTTTTGTATCTCATGTGCGTGATTTGTGAAATAAACTTCAGTCATTACACATGGACAGAATTAGATCACGCTGTGAATATATAGGATAGTGTTACTGGAATTTAAAGAGGTAAATAGAAACGTATAAATGCATTTCCTAGTAACAGAATGGCTTAGGGGATGTACAGCTGAACAAAGGGGCTGGGAATAGGAATGGTTTGACAACACTGCTTAGTCAACATTTACATTGACTGCAGACTGCAGAAATGGAACAACTACATCCATAGCAGTGGAAAACTTTGTTATGAAACTACTTCTCAACCCACATGATTTCACTCTTTCTCTACGTATACGGCAGAACCAGGCTGTGCATGGTCGAGCAGCCATTGCTGATGTAACATGGTTTGAAATTTGCTATTGTTTTCCCTAAAAATATCTGTAGTTTTGATAATTGTTAGGTTTTTTTTTATAGATGGATTCAATGTCAGGTGCCTAAAGTTAGTCATTGATTACCCCCCCCCCCCCCCCCCCCCCCCCTCAAGATAAAGTTTTTCAGTGTTGTTGTGCCGTCAGACAGTGGAGCCCAGAGCTGGGCGGTATGCTGTGAGCTGTAACACTACATCCTGTTGCTTGGCAGGGCGTCAGGAAAGAGTTAAAGACTGATTTGCAAAGTGAATGTAGACAGAGAGCTGAAGTGTGTCATGACGACATTGTACACTTCCGTTTGAACCTGCATCTTTTCAGATGCAGCTCATGTATTATGATGTGAAGTGTCCATTATGAAAAATGTCAGAGTAAAATGTGTTACTTTGACATTTTCCATAATGGACATTTCAGATCATGATACAAAGATTTGCATCTTAATATGCACAGCATGTGCTCCGTAGTTAGAGGGTAACATTTTGGTCAAAGTCCATGGGTATACCTACTTTTCCTGGGTTTTTTTTTTGTGTGTGTGTGTGTGTGTGTGTGAGAGAGAGAGAGAGAGAGAGAGAGAGAGAGAGAGAGAGAGATAGAGGCTCTGAAGTGTAAAGAAATAAGAAATTGATAGTATCATAAAACTTTAATACTTCCGTTTTTGTTTGGTGTTGTCAGGGCCAAGATTTAACACTCCACCAACTCGCCATCTGCTCCTAAAAAGTGTGTTGGGTGAATTCAGTATATAGGTTCCAGTCGCTTAGCTGGCACCCAGAAAATTGTCCAGGGTATTAGAGATTCTGTACAATATACATACACTAACACTGATGAGGACAGCACAGGACATGCATTTATCCAGTGAATCGTACATGTGAGAGAGTTCTGGTCAGCTTCAGGCTTCTTCGTTCATCACCAAACACTGGGCCACTGCCTTGAGTTACTCCAGACTTCATTTACTTCTGCTTTGAGCACGCCCATTTTCACATCCATAGACGTAGTTTATGACCAGCTGGTCATGCTCTCTGTTAAAATGTCCGTCAACGCCAGCCTTCTATCTAGGAGAGCATGGTTGGCCATCTGGTCTGGCTCATTAAATTTTGTCAGCACGTACACACACACACACACACACGCACACACCATCCTTCTCCATTGCTCCTGCTGTGTCTTCCTCTACCTTATCTTCTCCATGTGTCTCTCTCTTTATCTGTCATACTGTGACTCTTTCCTCTCCCCCCATCCCCCCTTCCCCTGTGACTTTGCTGTCTCCCCTCCATGCTGTCCAGTGTTTTGTATTCACACCTCTGTCACAGTGAATCTCCCATTCCCCATCCTCCATCTCTCTCTCTCTCCTCTTCCTTTCACTTCCCAGTCCCACTCCCCTCCCTTCTTCCCCTGCCCCCTCTCCCTCTTTTCTTCCCCCCCCTCCCTCCTTTCCCTGCCCCTCCCTACTTTCCCCCTGCCCCCCCCTCTCTCTTCACAGTCTGTTCATTGATCCACTCCTCTCTTTCCCTTTCTCTGCTTCACCCTCCCTCCCTGTGCCGTCTTCCTCCATTCCCACCCCTTTCCTCATCATTACTCCCACACCCTCTTGTCCACCTCAGTCTTCCCTCCATCCCCTTCTTTGTTCTTTATTCTTCCCACCTACCATTTTCCGTTCATGTTCTCCCCCCCCCCCCCCTCCCTGTCCCTGTCCCTCCCCCCCCCCCCCCCCCCCCCCTGCCTCTCTCTGTCTTTCATTCATTCATCTTTCCCCCACAGTTCTTGTCATCTCCTTCCTACTTCCCATCATCCTCACCTGGACCTTCCCCCCCCCCCCCCCCCCCCCACCCCCCCAGCTTCCCACTCTCTCCCATTCCAAACCTTTCCCTTCTCTGTCCTTTGCCTTTCAACCCTCCCACCCCCTACCCTTTCCCACTCCCACCCTTCTTCACAACCCTCCAGTCTCCACCTTTCTTCCTGCTGTCCTGGATCAATATTTTCCTGGATCAATCTTCCCTACCTTCCCCCCCCCCCCCCCCCCCCCCCCTCCCATCCTCCCTGTCTCTGCTTCTCTGAGTTCTGTCCCCTACCTTGTTCTTTCTAAGTGAACACTTGTCACCTTTTCCCACCCACCCCTCTATCCTTGAAGCTGTGATTATTGTTATTTGGCCAGTTGCCTTGCTGATGGAAGGCATTCAACTGAACTCAGAGAAAGTGAGATGTGGTCATTAAGTTAAGAGCACCAGTCAGAGAAGCCTACTATTTATGGTGCAAAAGGGAAAAACCCATAGGGTCACATAAATGTGAAAACATTTCCTGCCTGGTATGTGTTCTTCATGGAAAACTTAATCTTGTTTGTGTTAAAGAGGATGGAATGAATTTTACCAGGAAAGACATTGTTTCTAGGTCGTTTACTTACGAATCTTAAACATGTGTGTCGGGCTACACAATTCGCTGAATTCTGTCAACGTTGTTATGAAAGCAGTGAAGAAGAGCTGTTTTTGCTGTTGTCACTTAGCAGGTGCAGTGTGACTATTTTGTCATCTTCCTTTCTTGTCGTTCCATGTTCCCTTCAGTGTATGTGTACAGTGCATTCCTTGCATGTGTGTCCACTGCTTTTTCTCTGTGTGTGTGTGTGTGTGTGTCTGCATGTAAAATTCTGGGTTTTTTTTTTTCTTCTGATCTCTGTTCATAATTTCAGAAACCGCTTGGCAGGATATCACTGAAATATATCTGATAAATTTTTTTTTGCATGAAACACTTGCGGAACTAGCAAAAGTGCACTTTCTATCTCTTTCAAGAACATAAACACATGCATATGCATGCACGCGCGTGCACACACACACACACACACACACACACACACAAATTGAGACATACCTTTGGAAATGCGTTGTCTGCTGCGAAAGAAAAAAAAATGTCATCTCCCCTAAATGTTCAGTATTCCCAGAAAGCCCAAGACCGGCAGCAGCAAGACAGCCAAAGAACAGCTGTATATGGCCCTTGTTCGACCCTTGCTGGAATGTGCAAGCCCAGTTTTGGATCCCCACACAAACACCAGCATCCACTCCATAGAGAGAAGTCCAGTTTGAGATCCCCACACAAATACCAGCATCCACTCCATAGAGAGAAGCCCAGTTTGAGATCCCCACACAAACACCAGCACCCACTCCATAAAGAGAACACAAACACCAGCATCCTCTCCATAGAGAGAAGCCCAGTTTGAGATCCCCACATAAACACCAGCATCCACTCCATAGAGAGAACACAAACACCAGTATCCACTCATATAGAGAGAAGCCCAGTTTGAGAGATCCCCACACCAACACCAGCATCCACTCCATAGAGAGAACACAAACACCAGCATCCACTCCATAGAGAGAACACCAACACCAGCATCCGCTTCACAGAGAGAAACACCAACACCAGCATCTGCTCCACAGAGAGAACACCAACACCAGCATCTGCTCCACAGAGAGAACACCAACACCAGCATCCGCTCCACAGAGAGAACACCAACACCAGCATCCGCTCCACAGAGAGAACACCACACCAGCATCCGCTCCACAGAGAGAACACCAACACCAGCATCCGCTCCACAGAGAGAACACCAACACCAGCATCTGCTCCACAGAGAGAACACCAACACCAGCATCCGCTCCACAGAGAGAACACCAACACCAGCATCCGCTCCATAGAGAGAACACCAACACCCAGCATCCGCTTCACAGAGAGAACACCAACACCAGCATCCGCTCCATAGAGAGAACACCAACACCAGCATCTGCTCCATAGAGAGAACACCAACACCAGCATCCGCTTCTTAGAGAGAACACAAACACCAACATCCGCTTCATAGAGAGAGAACACAAACACCAACATCCGCTTCATAGAGAGAACACAAACACCAACATCCGCTTCATAGAGAGAAACCCAGAAACATGTCAGGCATGCCAGCATTCCCGCCAGACCTCAAGGTCTCAGAACTTGCTGTCCCAGCTGACATAGTGCCCTCCCCCCCCCCCCCCCACTCCCCATTGGAGACCCAGCACAGGCATACCTGCCTTGCCTGCATGTACAAACATCACCTTAGATTCCTACTAGTGATCCCAGTCACACTCCAACCGGCTGAGCCAGAAGAGTGGCTGTCACTGTCGGTGCAACCCCTGTGCTTATTATGCCCCCCTCCTTTCACACACAGCACAGGAAGTCCACTTCATTTCTGTATTAGTTCTCTTATGTTCCCCCCTCATTATTGAAATATAATCATCATATACAGGGATGCGGGGTGGGGTATGGACAGAAGCATTCACACTCTATACAAACACAATGCTGTTCTTGCTTAGGCAGACACACTCTTGTTGCAGACACACGCATCGGGGCCCACACAAAGGCGAAGGGAAACTAATAACATTTCATGAAAAAAATGAAACTTTAATTAACTTGACTCGCAGCCCCCCACCCATCATTGCACAACACATTTACCTATTTATACAGAAGTGACAGCATTATACAGATAATCCAAGAGTTGCATCCCCTTCCTTCAGTTACTCTTGATTCACCAGGAAAGACATGATTCCAGTGTCTGGAATGGCAGTTTGATATGTACTTGTTGTTACCCCTCCAGGACATACGAATTACTACCCAGTTACTCTCCCACCGGTAGCATCCAGCTCAGGGTATCACCCACTGGTGATGCCGGGAGTTTGCACACACTTGAAGGATCTAAGGAATTTATCTCAACATCGGCAAAATTATCTTAATTTGTATTGAGGACTGGAGAAAATTGCAGTGACTCATCAGTCTTTCCATACACAATGTCTCAGTGGAACTGGTTATCTGAGGAGGTTTCATAGCACATTCACTGAGTGTTGTTCACTGGGGGGGGGGGGGGGGGGGGGGGACAAGCATTACTCCTGATAAGGACACCTACCATCTCCCTTCCCCCCAACTCCTCTCTCCCTCCTTCCCTCTCTCTATTTCTCTGTGTCTTAAACAGCTGGCGACTCCCAAGTGCAGCAGTATCTTGAAATTTATGAAAGTGACTGCCCATCAACAACAAGATGAAGAAAATACAGTTTAAGAGAAAAATGGAGAGAGCGAGCGAGTGAGAGAGAGAGAGAGAGAGAGAGAGAGAGAAGACAATGTTGACAATGTTGCTTATAGCCCAGCCAACCGCAAAGGGCCATATCAGGGCTGTCACCATGTTAAAATCAACTCACAGGTTATTCATTCACACAATTCTTTAAAATACATCGTCGTAAAAACTCAATCAAACTTTGGTAAAAATCTTTCCACTGTAAAATCTCAGATCCAATGAAAAATGTTAACCTCTTTCAAGAACTCAAAGATCGCGTCAGGCGGAACATCTCTGAACAAGGTTTTCATGGAATCTGCTGTAAAATGTTTGTGTCTCACACCGTGCAAGTCCCAACACTCTAAAAGAATATGTTTCACTGTGAGTGGCGCATGACATGGAATGCTCCACGGAGCTTCTTCACTCTTTAAAAGGTAGGAATGGGTAAAATACGAATGGCCAGTGTGCAGCCAGCATAGAACTGTTTCTTGAGAGAGAGAGAGAGAGAGGGGAGAGAGAGAAGGAGGGAGAGGGAGAGATCAAAATGCAAACATCCAACTCTACATGTTTTTATTCATGACACACCAATTGTCCTTATTCCCCTCCCTATATCCAGCACAGATATGCATGCACACGCTCACACACACACACACACACACACACACACACACACACACACACACACACACACACACAAACACCATTCATCTAATGCCCACCTGGACTCTATCCCCCCTCCCCTCCCTGCCCGTCCATGTGCCCCCGCCTCCACACTCACTCCCCACCCCTTCATGATGGTGCTTGAGAATGTACAGATTCATCTTTCAGCACCCCCCCCCCCCCCCACACACACACACACACACTAATAAGGGGAATATACCATGTATTTAGGATAAGATAAGATAATGTTGCTTATAGCCCAGCCGACCGCAAAGGGCCACATCAGGGCTGTCACCACGTTAGAATCAACTCATCAGTCATAAAAAAAAAAAAAAAAAAAAAAAAGACAAAAAAAAAATTTCACACATCTCTTTAATTAAATGACTTCTAGAAACGCACCAAAAACTTTGTTAAAAATCTTTCTTCTGTAAAATCTTAAATCAGATGAAAAATGTTAATCTCTCTCAAAAACCCAAAGATACGTCAGGTGGGACATATCTGAACAGGATTTTCATGGACTCTGCTAAAATGTTTGTGTCTCCCATCGTGCAAGTCCCAACACTCTAAAAGAATATGTTTCATTGTGAGTGGTACATGACATGGAATGCACCATGGAGCTTCTTCACTCTTTAAAAGGTAGAAATGGGTAAAATACGAATGGCCGGTGTGCAGCCGGCACAGAACTGTTTCTTCTTTACAACTTCTGTTGTAATATGTCAATAGACATGGGGGGAAAATCACAACAAAAACATGTTATGAAAGAACTATGGTATACATTGTAATGCATATGTCAACAGGCAGGAGAAACAAAATCCCAACAAAGTCATGTGATATATGAACTATGTATGACATACAGTTGTAACATGCCCGTTGGCAGAAAAACACAACTTTCAGAAACACACAACAAAATTGTATGATTTTATGAACTAAGATAAGATAATGTTGCTAATAGCCCAGCCGACCACAAAGGACCACATCAGGGCTGTCACCATGTAAAATCAACTCACATGAACTAAGATAATCCAATCATTGTAAAGCGTCAATAGACAGGGGGGAAAACCAGATTCATATCATATAGGACCTATGATATATGAGCTGTGACATGATTATTTCCAGGCTCCCTCTCCCAGTGCAATGAAAGCAAGCGATGATATACCCAAAGGTGGATCTCCCAAAGTTGAGGCACCCAAGGCGGATGCAGTCCCAACAGAGCCACCTGTGGTGGACGCAGTTAAAGTAAAGAAGCACGTGGAGTTTTCCCCACAGACCAAAGAGACCAGTTCTTCAGAGGACCTCAGGTGAAACACACTCAGCCCTCTCGGGTCACTGTAGTGAGCTGAGCCTATGTCATAGTGGCTCAGTTTTAGATCATTTCTTCTTTCCAGTTTGGGTATGGTTTGTGGTGAGATGGACAGAATGAATGTGTGTGTGTGTGTGTGTGTGTGTGTGTGTGTGTGTGTGTGTGTGTGTGTGTGTGTGTGTGTGTGTGTGTGTGTGTTGTGTTGTGTGTATGTGTGTGTGTGTGTGTGTGTGTGTGTGTGTGTATGTGTCTGTCTGTCTGTCTGTCTGTCTGTCTGTGTATCTCTGTGTGGGCATTAATCACACTCACAGTTTTTAAAGCTTGCACAGCTAGCTCAGGAAAGGTAAGTAGGTCAAACAAAGTGGTAGCCTCCTGGGTGGTGATTGGTGAAAGTTAAAAGCTGCAAACACCATGGCCTGTTTTCCCACTGCCAACATCTTGGCCAGTGAAAATGAAATCAGTAAGCTGTGTGGGTGCCCGATATTTTTGTTGTTGTATTTCATCATCTGAACTGGATAAATACTATTAATTACTGGTAACTGCAAACCCTGGAGAGAGAGAGAGAGAGTGTGTGTGTGTGTGTGTGTGTGTTCTTGTATGTATGTGTTTAAAAAAAAATGCAGAGTGGATGTACAACTAAAGTTCATGACCTGAAGACTATAATTCAGAACAAGACGTGGAAATGGGGCATGGAACTGGACATGGGCATGCTCAATGAACATTGCTAGACTGTAGCTGTAGTTCTGGTTGTAGTTCTATGCTCACAGCCTGGTCGACCACATAGGGCCTTTTCAGAGCTGTCACTGAGTTGGGGCAAAAAGGTCCCACCCAGAGAAAGAAACAAACCACAAAGAAAACATTTGCCATTTCTGTCCAATAAACAAAATGATCACAAAACTGTGGATGTTCTTGGGACTGATAAAACTAGCCTGTTCTTTGGAAACTTGCCATTCCACATCTTTTGTGTCACCTCCACATTTTACAAAAAAAAAAAGTTGAAAAAGAAATGGGGAGAAATGCAAATATTTCAACACGGCAACAAAATGCACAGGAAAGGCCTTAAGGGACAACATGACACAGCAGAAAGGACATCAGGTGACCACTTTGGAGAGTGTGCACCGTGCCTTCATCAGGTCACCACATTACAACAAAGAAGCTGGCTTGTTGTAAAGTGTTGTAAAGAGGAAAGCAGACCAAGAATACTTCCTAGAGAGAGGACAATG
>JADBJO010000866.1:412500-425000 GCA_016801955.1 Conus betulinus
GATGATGATGATGATGATGGTGATGATCACGATGATGTGTCTATCAGCCCTGCAAGTGTCCTGTAAGGACCAGGGCCTGGGGGATCGTGAGGGGTAATGATGATGATGATGATGATGATGATGATGATGACAATGATGAGTCTATCAGAGATTGACGTTTGTCCTATAAGGACCAAGGCCGGGGGGATCGTGAGGGGTAATGATGATAATGATGATGATGACAAATGATGTGTCTATCAGATCGGCGTGTGTCCTGTAGGACCAGGGCCGGGGGGGATCGTGAGGGGCAATGATGATGATGATGACGACAAATGATGTGTCTATCAGATCGGCGTGTGTCCTGTAAGGACCTGGGTCAGGGGGATTGTGAGGGATGGCTGTACAAGAAGAAGGAGAAGGATCGAACCCTGTCCCGGCAGTGGCACAAACGCTGGTGTGTCCTCAAGAGCTACAACCTCTACTACTACAAGAACAAGGAGGTGAGCTGCGTATGGGTCTGAAGAAGGCCTCATGCTGAACCGGTACTTGTTCAGGAAGACTGCAAACCTAGGAAATGGATCTCCGAGACAGGTCCTTCTGTTGTGAAAGTTTCCTGGCTCACAAAGACGGACAGCAGAAAGTTTCTTTCTGCTGGGTTCTGCTGGAAATTTGTGTTATCCCAATATACATTATATGCCCAGTTTCGCAAGGTACTGGCAGCTCCGAGATGTAAAATGGACAACAGTAGGGATCAGTAAATCGTGCAGCTGAACCCATCAGTCAGCTAAATACACCTGCCAGGTTCATCAGGAAAGTTGATGTCTGTTTGAGTCTTTCAGGAGATCTGACTCTGGCTTCATTTAACAACCCAGTGTGGTCCTCAGAGATCCCTGTGGTAGGGTTGTTACAGAGTGCACTGCTGGATTTCTTTTCTTTTCTGTCGGGTGTGGAGGGGACTCTCTGGTTGTGGTCTCTGGTATGGCTGTGTAGTCTTCAGTGTTAGAGGCTGACTCACCTCGGTTCCTTGTCCTTAGTCTGGGTAGAGGTGGAGTTGATCTTTGCACTGAAGTTTGGGCAGAGAGAGTGTTGATGCCTCCTAGTTCTGGTCTTTCTGTAGGTCTCCTTTCAAAGGAGCCAGGTGATGGTCTGATGCCTTGACATGCAGGGGTTATCTCTCTTCATTTCTCAGCTAGAACAACCATCGGTGAAAGTTCTGCATATGTGATGGTTGTTAATTCCATTATTGTGGTAGCCACATTCTGTCTTTGAAAATGATGTCTTAAACAATGTCTTAATGACACCAGTGTGCATGTTGTTTCGTTTTTGAGTCGTCCACCCCAACAGCACACAATGGCCTACTGGTCTTCGAAAGGTGGAATGGGATTTAAGGCGCATGCTAAATGTTTCATATATATGTACCCACACAGTACCTTTGATTCAAATCTCGTTCGAAGCACTAGGAAGTGATGGAGTTTTCACCGATAATGATATTTTCTCGTCGGGGAATTGAACCCCAGAATGGAACAGGAGTCTGATGCCTTACCCAGTGGACCAACCAAGCCTCTTGAAGAAATAAAAGGATCAGTTGAAAAAAGAATATAAAGAAAAAAAGTTGAGAGGATGGGTGTCAGGGGGGTGGAAGTAGGTACCGGCAGCCCTTCTTTCAGCGTACGGGGAAAGTTCAGCCGAGTGTTTCAATTGGCAGTATCTATGAATAACGCGTTTAGAATCAGATGAAAATTGTGAAGAATAAAGAATACAGTTCCTTTTGAACTCTGTGTTGTTTATTTGTGTCTGCAATAGACGGTACGATGACTGTTTTATTCCAAGTACACCCATCCGTTCACACGAAAACGAAGCGCGTCACACATCCCGAAGCGTCGCAAGCGCCATTTGGCCGAGCGTTCGAACTACACCGTGTCGAAAATCAACACATACAATGTGTTCATTTCATTCACTGGCGTTTAAATAGGTCAGAATACAAGAGCATGGTTCAAGCTTTATTTCAGTCTATTTTTCTTTTTGGTACGATGCGTTTAAATTGATTAGAATCGAAGTTTTTATGAGGCTTGTTACAAGTGTTGTCTTTCCAGCGTCGTTGCTAAAAAACTTGCGAAAAAAACATACACATTAACGATGCGCTAGAAAGGCCGTTCTCTCCCGCATTCATTGGTGTATCAAGCTAAGCGATTGGTTGAATGCTCGCAAAGCGCAAGCCAATCAAAGCGAAGGTACCAAATGCAAACATTTGCTCCTTGTCGAAGATTTCAAAAATGGCGGGAACGAAGCCGAGATCCGACAATGACCCGAGTCGAATGCGCTAATCGTTGTTGAATTGCAAGATGCACTTGGTAAGATAACGCATGTAATAACAAACGAGAACATTAATGAAACGATTCAATTATTTTAAT
This sequence comes from Conus betulinus, assembly GCA_016801955.1. Classification (NCBI taxonomy): domain Eukaryota; kingdom Metazoa; phylum Mollusca; class Gastropoda; order Neogastropoda; family Conidae; genus Conus; species Conus betulinus. The sequence goes on from JADBJO010000866.1 coordinate 414,891, forward strand.
TCGCTTAATACTGTGCCAATGCTTAGTTATTTTGTTCGTAATTCAGCCGGTGTTCGTCAAGATTAAACAGGTCGGAAAAGTCCCACGCGTTGTGCCGTTCGAAGCGATCGTATTTTTTTTAAAGACAAACTAATGAAATAGATATCAGTAATGGGCTTCACTTATGTTGATTCATGTATTTGTGAAATAGTTACTGATTCCATTACACGATTATAGAGAAAATCGTAGTTAAAAACACCTGTTTGAGACAGATATTCGACCGGAAGCCACAACCGCGCGTACAAGACGGTCCGAGGCTTTGAATTCTGAAAGCACTGTCTTCTGATAATGACCATCAATCGAAACACCGATCATTACTGTCATACTCGATGTGGAAAGCGTGTTTGGTGGTATATATAGAGAGAGAGAGAGAGAAGAGTCTGAAGTTGAACAGAGTCTGAAGTTGGGTGGGGTAAGGGGGGGGGGGGGGGGGGGGGGGGGGGGCACTGTCGAGTCAACCTGACTCAACATAGTTTAGCTTAGCAATCAAATTTTTTCCCTAGCGTATTTGAAATTTCTGTAATTGAACTGTAAGGATTTGCTTTCTCCCCCCTCCCCACCCCTCCCCTCCTTACTGGCAAACACAGCAAGGTTTTGAACACTTAGTGATTGCTTTCAAGTAAAACTGCTAGAATACAACTACAGTAGCATTGCATTGCCAAGACATTACTTGTTGTGACAGTAACATTTGTGATATTTTTTGGTGATCGTATGTATGATATTTTTTGGTGATTGTATGTTATGCTCCACAGTTATGTATATTGCTGTAACAGCACAAACGTACTGAATAAACAGAGTAGTTGATAAAAAGGTAGAGTCCAAAATAAAGTTAAATCTTTCTTTAATTCTACCTTTTTTTAAAAAAAAAAAGCATTATAATGCATTTTTTATGTTCTTTTACATTCACAATGATTAAATCAACAAGTTCATTCAAAATCATAATGTTGAAATACTTAACATGTTATTGGCAATGCTTAAATCACACCCTGTCGACAAAATAATGTGTTGCGGAGGATGTACCTTTTGTTTACAAAGAATATGCAATACATTTTTGCTTACAAAGAACAACAGATACTAAAATTAAATTATAAGGAATGGACAGAGAGCAGTAACCACACACACAAACACACACACACACACACACACACACACACACACACACACACACACACACACACACACACATATCACACAATGATGATGAAGAAACAGACAGGGAAATTTACATAAAAGCATGCACTCATGGTTAAGATAAGTGGTCCTATGCCATGTTTTTTTTTGTGTGTTTTTTCTAGTAATTTCACATACACACACACACACACACACCACATATTGCACAATGATGAAGAAACAGGGAAATGTACATAAAAGCATGCACTCATAGTTCAATTAAGTGGTCCAGTTCCATGCTTTAATGTATTTTTTTTTGTTTGTTTTTCAGTAATTACACGCACACACACACACACACACACACGATATCGCACAATGATGAAACAGACAGGGAAATATACATGATAAAAGCATGCAGTCACAGTTCAGTTAAGTGATCCTGTGCCATGCTTTAATGTTTTTTCTTTCCTTTCTTTTTTTTCTTTAACTGAGAAAATGCATCCACATTTTTATATATAATTTGTTTAACCTTTGCCAGAGCTTGTGGGTGAAAAATTACCCAGACTGTCATTTAAATCTTCAAAACTAACTCAGTTTTCATAATATGTAACTAAGTTTTATGACTTTGTTCATTATGTATTTGTGCTTGCCGCCATTAAATATTGTGGTGTTTTGGTGTAAATAAAGGAGTAAGTAATAAAAGCTTATGATCCTCGTCAGATACTGTGGGTGGCATGTCACCCATACCAATCAAAGAAGCATTCTCACATGCCAGAGCTTGTGGGTGGCTGGTCACCCATAACCTTCATATAGGCCACAGCCTTTACCTAACATGCCAGGGTTCGTGGGTGGCTGGTCACCCAAAACCTTTTATAGGCCACAGTCTTTACCACACATGCCAGTGTTCACTATTGGCTGTGTTGTAAGTTGGAGAACCACCAGACCAGGATAAAGTGGATGAGGTGTGAGCTGTGTCTCCACTTCAATTTTTTCTGAGGCAGAGCAGTTGGGCTTGGGGACTGATGAAGTGATGGTGACCGAGGAGAGATGGAGACATAAGAAGTTATCACCCATTTTTAGGATGCAATCATGCTGCATTAATGATGAAATCAATGAACATGCCACTGATTGCCTTCTGGAAGACTTGTCTTTACCAAAATTGGCCAGAATGTAGTTTTCTATGATGATGATTTGGCAGCAGTGTGTCACAGATCCACTCTCCTGAGAAAGTAGATAATTTTCTTAAGAAATTTTGCTCTTTCAAACAACACGCTTGTGTGGCCAATCAAGACAGACACAGATTTAGTGCAAAGCATATTTTTGTTTGCCAGTGACTTCAACATAGTCTCCAAAACAACCACTGGCCATGCCTGGTCTGTTCCAATTAACAATGAACAGTGCCTGAAGTATGCTGCATACAAAAAGAACAATGTATGTAGTCAACCCTATCTGCCCATCTGCAAGAGTGTACTTCCCACCCTTATCATAAAGTGACCTTTTGTTTGGTGGATGCCAGCACTTGTCAGAAACAGCAAAAATAACATTATTTTATAAATAACAATACAGACAATATCATACCAAATTTTTGTTGAAATCTGTTAGTAAGTTTTGAAAAACTGTCGGTTTTAATTTGGACATCATCATCATTCCCCCTGCTGGCCACTATTCTAGTACAGGAAATAAAATGTTATGTACAAAATAACAAAAATCTACACTTTGATTCACAGGAAATACTGTATAGAAACTGTATGCAAAATTTGGAAAACATTCATGAAGTAGTTTTGAAGTTATAGCAATTTTAAGTGTGGCGGGCGATTCTACCCCATTTTTCCGCCGTCCAAATTGCAATATATCCTGTTTTTAGCACAGAAGTTTTCACAAATGTTTTATAGCAGATACCTCAGAAAAAAAAATGACTTTGCTTAGTACAACTTAGAGAGTTTGACCAAACCACTGGAAACTCTGAAATGGCTATTCTTACTGTGCTGCAGTGCTTCAAAGTAGCCACATCATGCAAATTTGAAAGTCGCTGAATTGCAATTTGTTACAAGTTTAACACTTTATCACACAAAAGCCATCCAAACTGAACCCCTGAACTTACTTGTTCAAAGAGTGTAAGTTGTATAGATTGAGAACACCAATTTATAACCAGATGTATCAATCATGTATGATACTATTGGCTTTCAAACTTGGAAGATATCTCATTGTCAGGTGCATAAAAACGTCGCAACTTTAAACTGCAATATCTCGAAAACGACTGAAGATAGAGACTTCATTCTTGTTGTGTTTTGTATGTTTTTCCATTTACTTTGCAATGATACAGATCTTAAGTATGAAAAACAATAAGCTAATTTTGGCTGCCGGTACCTAGTGGAAGGCATTGGAGGGGGGAGGTGGGGTGGAGGATGGAGGAGATGTGGCAGTATGCAGTAGAGCTGTTTTCGTCATGGCCCATTTTGTCCCCTGCCAGCTTGTATATGATTCCTCTGTTTCAACAGGAGAAACTTTTCCTGTAGTTTTTCTCGTCTCTGATGTTATTTGGTCTCTAATTATTCTTTCGGTCGCTGTATTGGAGCTGCAGCTTCTGTCCTGCTGGCTGAGACTTTTAATAGATGCTGTGGTGTTCCCCCCACCAACCTACCCTTTCCCCCCCCCCATCCACCCTTGTCCATGTTTGCCTTTTTATTTTGTGTCGAGGAGATACCAGCAGAAGGGATGATATACATATCTTGAAAAAAAGGGTGAAGCCACCTTATCTTTAAAAAAGTGGTGAAACCACCTTATCTTTAAAAAAGAGGTGATTCCACCTTATCTTAAAAAAGGGGTGATTCCACCTTGGCCTTTTAATTCTGTGTCCAGGAGTTCAGAGCAGAAGGGTGATCCATTTAAATGCTGACACCTTCGTTGCCTTTTACTTTGTGTCCAGGAGTTAAGAGAGCAAAACAGGTGATCTGTAAATGGTCACACCTTCTTTGCCTTTTATTTTATGTCCAGGAGTTAAGAGCAGAAGGGGTGATCCATTAAATGCTGACACCCTCTGTGCCTTTTACTTTGTGTCCAGGAGTTAAGAGCAGAAGGGGTGATCTACATGCCAGCCTTCCAGGTGTCTCCTGCCCCAGGACAGAAAAGCAAAAAGTTGTAAGTATTGGGTTTTGTTTGTCTGGCTAATGATTTTTTTTTCTCCCATTTCTTTTGCAGCGGATTCAACCCTGTTGATCCATTGTGCATTGCTGCTGGAACAGACCTCCATGAATGGCAGGATTTAGCGCTGAAGTAGTTATTTTGAAGCGGGCTAAAGCAAACTGTTTTTGCAAGTTTTAGAGAGCACTGATCAGGTCAAGTGATGGTCGACTCTGGGATTCTGATGATTAGTCTGGATGAGAATCATGATTTAGAACATTATATAATTTGTTTCATATCTGATGAATGGTGAGACATTTAAGTTTGGCCATGAGGATTGAAGATTTGAAGTTAAATAGAAGAACAACATTAAAACATTTTCAAAGTTTTCACAAACTTTGTTGGAAAAGTCACATGTGAGTTTGAATGAGTCATCCATAGTTGTATGCATATATGGATACATGATTGTACAGAGAGAGAAAATGAGGACAAAAAGGAATAAAAGAAATCTGTTTAGTTCTTTATTGAAAGTAAATGTTGGCAGCAGGTGACGAATATGTTCAGTGGCACTTGACCTCTTTTCAGGATGGTGTGTAAGGAGTTGATACCGTAGTATGTATGTAGTCAGAATCTTGTCAGCCACAGTGAATGCTTGTTAAAAACCAGAGTATGAACATTTGTGTACAAGCTTGTACAACACTCACACACACACATGCATACATGTGCGTTCGCGCTTGCACACACACACACACACACACACAACACACACACACACACACACTCACACACACACACACACACACACACACACACACACACACACACACACACACACACACACATGCAGGTACATGCACAGGCACGCACGCATGCACACACATACACGCACCTCGCACATGCGCATGCGTGCGCGCACACGCGCACACACACACACACACACACACACACACACACACACACACACATATATATATATATATATATATATATATATATATATATATACACACACACACACACACACACACATGCACATGTGTACAGTCACCACACCCACATACAATAATAATAATGGCACAGCCAATGTTAGGGTAAGTACCCAAGGTGTGACCCGCACATTGGGCTAATGCGTAGGTCAGACATATTTATTATTATATTATTATTATTATTATTATTGTAGGTACAAGACATTCTTCTTAAATTCTCTCATCTTATTCTCTCACTTACCCATCAGCTTTAAATCATGCACAGTGTGGTCTTAGAGCTTAACAGATGTGGATGTAGCATATATGGAAACCTCCCTGATGAAATTGAAACTGAAACTGAAAACTGTATAGGATGTTTTCATGCTGTTGAAAATTTATGCTCTGAACTATGTTTTGTTGATTATTGCTGATTTTATAGTAAACCATGCCAGTGATCATTTTTTTTTTATTGTCTGCTGTCTCATCTGCTGTGAACTCGTAGAGGCAGAACCCCCACATGGCTTGGTGTGGTTGTGCCATGCAGTGTTCTGTGGTAGTGTCAGAGCCAGCAGTCTCCTGAGATCTGTCGCATCATGTCGTCTAGAGGCAACCCACCAAAGGAGACAGTGCCTTTGTTGAGTCAAGTAGAGATAGTCTTCTCTTCTCCTTCAGTAACAGGGCAACACTAAGTTTTGACAGTTGCTAAATCTCAGAGTCAGAATGCGTGAATGTACCACTCTCGAGGGTTCACTCATATTTGTCCAGCAGCAGTCACTATCAAATTGCAGCATAAAAAATTCTTAATAAGCAGAAGCCGGTCATTGAGACTGAGGTCACCATGAAGGAATGTTCACATTAGTGTTCACAGTATGTGAGATTTTGCTGTGATGATACTAAGGGTGACAAAGGTGGCACTGAGGAGTTCAGTGTTCACAGTATGTGAGATTTTGCTGTGATGATACTAAGGGTGACAAAGGTGGCACTGAGGAGTTCAGTTTGGTCTGAGACTTCATGACAAGCCTGAACCCAAACCTTCCTTTCGTAATGATATCACAGGGTCAACCAGGCCCAGGATCTACAGACACCCAGCAGTGTTGTCAGGACATTGGAGCAATGTTCTTAGTAGAGATGCAACTGTTAACTGGATGAGGTTTGACTAAACTCTGTCAGTTTAAGAGTCAGTGACATTCTCAGCTGTTACAGGTAAAAAAAAAAAAAAAAGAAGGTCCACAAATATATACTCCTGACAGGTTGTGATCCTACATTACCTAACATCCCACTTTACCTTGGAAGTTGGTAGGAAAGTTGTCATTCATGTTTGTGTTTTGTTTTCTGATATTCCGTGCACTCTAACATGAAAGTGTACCGGAGCCCAGCGATGCTTGTTGCCTCAAGTTTTTCAACATGTGCCAGGCTAAGTTCACACTAAATCCAACCCGATGCAGCCAGCCACCTTGGACCAACCACCCACCAGTTTTGTGTGTGTGCTCTAGAGCTGTTTTGTTGGCTGATGGTGGCTGGCACTATCTATGTTCATTGTGAATAGGTACCATCAGCACCCATGGTGGGAGAGAAGAAAATGATGTGTGCGCAGTTTCTAGCCAGTTGTTGATAGCATTTAACAACTGCTTGCTGGGCTTGGCGTGAACACATCCTTATGATTCTGTGTCTACTGGTGAGATTTCTCTGTTTCAGTGCTTTCAAGATACACAACTCTGGTACTACCTTTTACTTCGCCTCGGAACGGCAGGATGATATGAGCAAGTGAGTGAGCTTTGATGAGTGGACTGCATGAGTTGTTCTTGGGTTATTTTACTCAGCACTCTGAGTGAGCTGATTCTTTTGCATCATTATTGCTCAGTGGTGAGAGAATGAGCTGCGGTGTTATTGTTGTACTCAAAAGTCTGAGTGGGCGGTTGTTTGATCATTTTACTCAGCAGTGTAAGGGAGGTGTTGTTGAAAGTTTTCACTCAGCACTTTGAATGAGCTGCAGTTTGATCATTAATTTACAGTGTAAATGAGCTGTTGTTTGATTGTTTACAGTGTAAACAGGCTGTTTGTTTCATCATCTACAGTGTAAATGAGCTGGTGTTTTATCATTTACAGTCTGAATGAGCTGTTGTTTGATTGCTTACAGTCTGAATGAGCTGTTGTTTGATTGTTTACAGTCTGAATGAGCTGTTGTTTCATCATCTACAGCGTAAAGTAAAGCTGTTTGTTTGATTGTTTACAGTCCGAATGAGCTGTTGTTTGATTGTTTACAGTCTGAATGAGCTGTTGTTCATCATCTACAGTCTAAATGAGCTGTTGTAAATGTTTACAGTCTGAATGAGAGTTGTTTTGTTTGATTGTTACAGTCTGAATGAGCTGTTGTTTGATTGTTTACAGTCTGAATGAGCTGTTGTTTGATTGTTTACAGTCTGAATGAGCTGTTGTGTGATTGTTTACATTCTGAATGAGCTGTTGTTCGATTGTTTACATGGACAGTGTGAATGATTGTTTGTTTTCTGATTCTTTTGATTGTTTACCATAGAGTGATTGTCTGACTGTTCTACTCAACAGCGATCAGTAGTCATTGTACAGAGAAGGTGCAACAGCCTAAAAGTTAGGCGTTGATCATTTGAGCTGTTTTCTGTCTTTTCCTCCGCTTGTTCCGGGCGGCGGCAGACCAAGGGCAGCCATCCAGAGTGAAGCTTGCTCACGCTGAAACTTCCATCAAGTGAAACAGCTCACTAAGAAAATGTAGGAAAAGAAGTTTTTGCTGGTGTTATTCTCAACCATACCTGACCATACAACCTTCAGAAGTCAGTGCAACATGCACCGTCTGAACTGTTTTAGAGCAAGGTTTCAATATGTCTGACTGCGGACTGGATGATCTGTATAACCATGTTTGATACAGTGAAGATTTCTTCTGACAAATAGTGTTGTGTGTGTGTGTGTGTGTGTGTGTGTGTGTGTGTGTGTGTGTGTGTGCATGCGTGTGTGTGTGTGTGTGTGTGTGTGTGTGTGTGTGTGTGTGTGTGTGTGTGTGAATAGAAGATGGATTGTGATGTGTAGATAAGTAAATAAGGGGTGAGTTTTGACGTTTAATTTCAAGCTTATTAATTTGATCTTATTGTATTTTACGTTGCATTTCACGATGTGATATTGCAATGTGTCACCATAAAATAATTTTCCTTCATGGACAAAATAAACAACTTGTGACTTGTGAAATAGTGCCATCCATTTGTGCATAGTGTGCTCTGAAACGATTAAGGGGATTGGCATGATGTAAGACAGAACCAGGTGTAGTTGTTGCGGTGAAGTGTCGTCTGAGTTTGATGCTGTAAACAAGGCCTGCTGTAGCCCTGTCTGATGGTCTGTGTGGATAGAGACAGAACCAAATGTCACTGGGAGGAAGTATCAAAGCAGGTTGATATAAAGACGGCCAGGTGTGGTCCTGTCTGACATAGATGATGACATAGGCAGTCATGTATGTGTGGTATTTGTGTTGATGTGTAGACGTAGGCATTGTCTTGTGTGTGATGTTCAAGCGAATGTAGACACAGTCATTGTTATGTTTGTGGTGTTCATGTGGATTTAGACACATGCATTGTCATGTGTGTGGTGTTCATGTGAGTGTAGACACAGTCATTGTTATGCGTGTGGTCTTCATGTAGATTTAGACACATGCATTGTCATGTGTGCGGTGTTCATGTGAATGTAGACACAGTCATTGCTGTGTGTGTGTGTGGTGTTCATATGCATGTAGACACAGTCATTGTTATGTGTGTGGTGTTCGTGTTGATTAGACAGAAGCAGTGTCATGTGTGTAGCCTTTATGTGAAAGTAAACAGAGAGAGTGTCATGTTCATGTGAATGTAGACACAGACAGTGTCATGTGTGTGGTGTTCATGTGAATATGGACACAAGGCAGTGTCATATGGTGTGTCATGTGTGTGGTGTTCATGTGGATGTAGACACAGACGGTGTTGTGTGTGGTGGATGTCATGTGAATGTAGACACAGACAGTGTCATGTGTGTGATATTCCTGTGTCATCTGTGGGTTCATATGGATGTTCATATGAATGTAGACACAGACAGTGTCATGTGTGTGGTGTTCATATGAATGTAGACACAGACAGTGTCATGTGTGTGGTGTTCATATGGATATAGACACAGACAGTGTCATGTATGTGGTCTTCATATGGATGTAGACACAGACGGTGTCATGTGTGTGTGGTGTTCATAATGGATGTAGACACAGACAGTGTCATCTGTGTGGTGTTCATATGAATATAGACACAGACAGTGTCATGTGTGGTGTTCATATGGATGTAGACACAGACAGTGTCATGTGTGGTGTTCATATGGATGGATGTAGAGACACAGACAATGTCATGTGTGTGGTCTTCATATGGATATAGACCATGAGAGTGTCATGTATATGATGTCCAGGTGGATGAACAAAATGGGGCTGGCTGCCATCAGTTTTAACACCAGCACTGTGACGAATATTGGCGGCTTCGCCCGACCGGAGCCACGGTGCCAGCACCTGGAAGTGCCCTGCAGTGAGTACCGGCACTGACCGCGTGGGGATGTCAGAGCCCCTCTTTTCGCCTGAAATACCCCCCACCCCCACCCTGTGGAAACTATGTGCTCAAAGTTTGCCTCTTTTCTGCCGCTCACTTTCTGCCACAATTCTTTCTGTCGTCTCCACCTTTCTCCTGTTCTGAATTATCATTTCAGTCACCTTTGATCCTTATTGTCAATTATTATCCACTATTTTCCTAGACTTGATTAGTGGGCTTCTTTTATTGTCATTTTTTTTTAGCACCTAGGAAAAATGTTGCTCATACATTTTTTTTGGGGGGATTGGGTACCAAAGCCTTTGTAT
>JADBJO010000866.1:430000-455000 GCA_016801955.1 Conus betulinus
AAGCTGCATCCCTGTCCTCAACATTGTTTTAAAAAAGAAAAGAGTGCACTGAAAACAGTGGGGAAAATTGAACTGAAACTGAAGTCAGTGACAAAACTAAAGAATAAGAATGAAGCAAAATAGAGCAGCAATGGCAAACAGTTCATTTTGTTTGTGATGATTGAAAGAGGCGCAAGCCCCAGAGCGGCCTGAAGGAAGGAGAGGAGAGATTTCTGAGGTAGTGTGAGGACAGACAAGCTCCATGTGTGCAGAAACAGGCACCCTGAAGGGAGTGGAGAAAATTCTAAGGCGGTGTGAAGAGAGGGGAGCCTAGTTTTAACACAAAAACTGGAATCCTTTGAACTCATCAGACATGACATGCAGTTCTATCAGGTGATAAATGAGCTGGTTCTAGACTTCCACCCTTGTTGCATGTTTCTGTAGGTTGCCTAAGCAAACAGGTACTTCCAATGCATCACAGGTGAGACTTGCAGGTGTGCCCCCAGATAGCCTAGGAAGTGCGCTGCCACTGTGTTGTGAGCTTTTCACAGATGCAAGCAGAACAGGTGATAAGTCAGTGGAAAGGACAGGACGTTACCTTTGATGTCAGTGTTGCCCAGATGAACAGTCAGGAGGGGGGGGGGGGAGGGGGGTGTCAACTGATGCACACCTCTTCATGAATAAATCATATTTCATGGGACAGAGGACTGCATGGTGGTTCGGATGTCTGGGGATTAGCTTGCCACTTAGAGACAACTATATTCCATCTTCAGAGGAGTAAACTTGTGGTGCCTACAGTGAAGATTGTTTGGTCAGGACCTCACCATGGCTGAAGACAGTGCCCACATAGCAGTCTGCTGCTTTACACACGCTGCTGTGATGTGGTTCTCATGGACAGCTTTATCATGCCCGGAGAAAGCTTTAGACCTAGGTCCAGAATGATTGGATGATGCTTACTGTGCCAGCGGCTTTACTGCCATGTCCATCATTTACTGGTGTGTGTGTGTGTGTGTGTGTGTGCTGTGTGTGTGTGTGTGTGTGTCCATGTGTGTGTGTGCATTTAGCTGTTATAATTTGACACAGTGTGACAGGGTAGAACACCTTCAAAAATGGTAGCTGCAATCATTATTCCTCTTTTTTTTTTCATCTGTCTGTGGTCTCATGGCTTAGCACATGTGATGTCATGTAAACACTGCAGGCCATCTGTATCCATACCACACAGACGGAAGTTCGCAGAATCCAGCCAGCCGCATTTCTTAATATAAACTCTGCCTTATACGTCAATGGAAACAGATTTGAGCTGTGTTCATATAGTGGAATTTTTCAGCATGAATTACATCAAAAGTGAGGCACATAGACCTGCAATTAAGTTAACTGATCTTCTACACCCAGCTTAGGGCAGAATTCAACATTCCAAGCATTAATTCTCCCCAAAATAGAGTAACAAGCAACGATTGATTATTAAAGCTATTATGATTCCGCAGATGCATTTGGTTTTTAAGTCAAGGTGGTTCAAAAGGCATTGTGCATGCAAGAAGCCATCCAGTACTGGCTTACATTGCTCATGGCTTTAGCTGTGTGGGAAGAAAGAGAGAAAGACTGCTCGAAGCAAAGTTGTGGAGGTTGGTGATGGTGGTGGAGGAGAGACAGTATGCGGGTGTGGAAGTAAGGGAAACAACACAGCTGCTACTGCTGTCTTGTAGGTGGAGGGAGGGAGACAGGACAGGAGAGGCTAAAACGCCAATGGTTATAGACGACTAATAAGAGACAGAGATGAAAAAAAGGAAATCCAAGAAGTTGTGGTTCTGTCTCTTTCCATTTATATTCCACTTCATCATAAATACAAACAAGATCTCAGTCTTTGAGAATTAGAGGATGGGAGAAAAAGTGAACCTGAAATGTTGAAAGTCTGTACATGATTGAAAACACAACAATGAGCTAGAGAGAATACACTGCGTGTGGTGTAAACAACTGATAGGTCAGAGCTGAAAGATTGTTATCATTGCTACTCTCTAGGCCAGGAGGAAGTGTTGTCTGACAGCTCGGTGCTGGCTGTACTACTACTGGAGTGAGCGCATTCAAGGGCACACGTGCATGCAGGTACGTGTTTTGCAGTATAGGTACATGTCTGCATTTGTAAATGGTGTGTGTGTGTGTGTTTCTCTGTGTGTGTGTGTGTGTGTGTGTGTGTGTGTGATGAATTTAGCTGTAATACACATATCTTGTTAGATGCACATGCTCATAAATATTTTTGAAAGGCTGATACTGCCGTTAGGGTGCATTTATAATTTTTTTAATGATTATTCTGTGTTAGAATTGTGATCTGTTTGCTTTTTTGTGTGTGCCATTCTAATTATAATATTCTCGATTTAGGCGAGAGCTGGTATACGTTCAGTGGAGCATCTTGTTGAAGACATGGGGTATGCTTAAAAGTAGGGATTGAAAGGGCAGGGACTGGCCTGAACTGAGAGGTACATCAGCAGAACAGTGTTCCAGCCAAAGCAGCCTGAGTGTGGAAGGAGCGTTGGCATGGAAGGTGTTGGTTGAACGGTTCACTGCACCTTGATGTGAAGGCTATGGACAGGATTGGGAAATTGGTGAGTGACTGACACTGTTACAGGTGACAACTTGAAGACATTCCATTGTAAGGCCAGATTTTTTGCTCTCATACACACACACACACACACACACACACACACACACACACACACACACATGAATGCATGTGTATTTAGTCCCTTACATGTTTCCACTGACACAGACATGCTTGCACGCACGCACACACGCACGCACGCACGCACACACACACACACACACACACACACACACACACACACTCTCTCTCTCTCTCTCTCTCTCTCTCTCTCTCTCTCTCTCTCTCTCTCTCTCTCTCTCTCTTTCATGTGTTCTTACATTCACTCACTTCAAAAAATGCTAACTCTTCCCACTTTTTCCCAATCCTCACACATGAAAAAGTCCACTTGTTAATTTTTTTTTTTTCTTCTTTTTTTTTTTTTACATCTTAGTCCAGATTCAGAGTCATGTATTCTAATCAGAACTGCCAATTTTCCCTGCAGATTTTTATTAGGCGAGTTTGTTATATACAGATATCTTCCATTTTGACTGCGTTATGCTCAGTATTTGCAGAGTCTGAAGTCATAGATGTATTTACTGTGATTGTATGGTGTTCATGTGATAGAAGTATATCCGATGATACCTATGCTTGTGATAGATAGAAATGTATCAGTTGTTCCTCTTCCTACAAGTTTGATGTACAAAGACGCAACTGTCTTTAAGCAGTTAGTTTATTCTGGTAACTGTTTCACAGTCCGTTGGTGATCAGTTTTTGTCTCAGATGTGTTTTTGCTAAGTTCTGGTCACTCTACAAATGATCTGAACACAGGTTATTTTCAAGGCACAGCTCTCACTCTTTATAGTCATGTTACACCTTAATGTGCAGCCTTCAGTATGTCTGACTGCATCACAAAGTCTGAAAATGCTTGAGTGTCGGCCATGGTTTTGAATGCTGTTGTATGAAGACAGTGACAGACATTACCAATGCCTGTTGTGAATTCAACATAGACTTAACATCATCTTCTAAGCCCACTATTGATGACAGTGTCTATCCTTAAGGGTGCAGTGACAGGCCTCACAAAGTTTCCAACTCTGGAAACTTTAACCAGAACTCACCGTGTTGGAGAATAAGACTGGAATCAAACTAACCGGGGGGCAGAGAGCAGAGCATGCAGGGCTGAAGAATGTCAGAATGCTTTTTCATGATAATCAGTGAGGAAGACATAGATGATGCAGAGGAGTTCCATTCTAGCCTGAGCCTGAGACTACTTGAGTGGGCTGTTCCCTTTGCTTCTTTTCACGTTATATTTCAACGTCAACCAGACCTGAGAGATACAGACTGCAGAGTTTGTCCAGAAGATTGAAACTGTGAAAAAAAAAAAAAAAAAAAGAACATTGGTAGTGGGCATTTTGATACTGGTAAAGCGATGCAAAATGTTAAACTCACACGCCTTTTTTTTTTTTTTTCTTTTTTTTTATCTTCTTTGGATAGAGCTCCAGGTTCATCGTCGTGAGATATTTGCATGTGTGACCGTTTTTATTTAGTCACTAAACGTAGTCACATTCCAAGTTGGAAATGATGTCTGAATGCAACATCCACGCATAGATGTTTTATTTTCATGTCAACCATCCCGCGGCACAGGGGGGACTACTCTTGTCCCAATTGTAAAATAGGATTTAGTTCCCTTGCAAAATTATGAAGGCATGCTTTCATGTACAGGACCTTGATTTGAAATCTCACCTGTGTGGAGTCTACACGGGTAGTGATCTTAAGAGAATCACTTTTAGTGTGGATGAAGCTGGACTTTGGTATGAAATCTGACACCTTAGCCCCTAGGCTAGCCAACCCACTGTAATCCATACCTCTGAGAAGCAAACATTTCGTCACTCAACACTTAAATCCATCTCTCTAGTAATGAATAAATGAAATGGAAAGCTCCCACATGCTTTGGTTTCATAGATGTGGTTTAGCCTATAAAGAATAACTGGCATGCAAGTCCACCAGTTAGTTTGATGAAACAAAGACTGCATCATTTTTTTTTTCATTTACTGATTCATTCAAAGCCATAGTCATGTTAGATTTTTTGGTACTCATTTTTCACTTGCTTGTACCGTTATTTTTCTGTGATGTGAACATTCGTTTCCCTGGACCCACTTCTGTGATCCCTGCTAAACCTGATGAGTTTACGATCGTTGTTGTTCACTGTGGAACTTGTTATGCTGTGATGGTTTGTACTGCTGTTCAGATTACTGTGAAGAATGAGATGCGTGTCTTTATCCCTGGTGAAATGTGATGAGTGTGGTGTTCTGTTGAGCTGTTACATTTATTGTGATCTCTTTAGGAGAAGATTCGTAGAGAGGACGCCTGTTTATTTCTGTGGTATTCAGTTTTTTTTTCTTTTGTTCCTTTTTTGGTGCCACTTCACCTTTGTTGAATAAATTGATCGCGATGCTCTGTGGGTTGTGTGTGTGTGTTGTGTGTGTGTGTGTGTGTGTGTGTGCACGCATATGTGCACTTGTTTATATGTGTTTGATGTGTACAGGTGTGTTGTGTGCAGATGTGTGTGTGATGTGCGTGTATATATGTGCTTGGTGTTTGTTATGTGTGTATGAGATGTGTTTAGAGTGTAGGTGTGGGGCACCTGGTGCATATTTGTGTGTGTATAAGATATACTTAGAGAGTGTGTGTCTGTGTGTGTGTGTATGAAACATATTTGAAGTATATATATGTATGTATATATATGTGTGTGTGTATTCGAAACGTGTACAGTTAGGAGAGAGAAGGAAGAATCAGAGCATTCACTAGGAGCCGTTGCAATACGAAGTGTGTTTACAGGACTTCTTTTTGTTTCTTGTCTAGAATGTTGATGTCCACTGTTGGGGAGATTTGCGCATATTTCACTGTTAACTACATCATTAAGGTGGATACATTTGAATGAATTTAACCACCAACAGTGTGCAAGTTTTGTGTGTGTGTGTGATTGGGCATGTGTACATATGTGTGTGTATGTGGTGGTTGTGTGCGTGCACGTGTGCACGCGCATGCATGCATGCATGTATGTGTGTACGTGTGCGTGTATGTACATTCTTTGGAAAACCAGTGGCCTACTCTTTTACAAAGGATAGCTTGGGATTTAGGTGTATGCCTGACAGGTTTGGTCTTGTGTTAATGGGTGTCAGAGTAGTAGGAGGAGGGAAGGGGGAAGAGAAGACTAATTCCTATTTGGGGCTGGAGCAGGCAGGGACAGTTGACGCACCACCTGGAGAAAACCTCTCCTATTTGGACCGAAGTTGTCCTGATGGAGAAAATCACTAACAACCTGATGGCTGAGGAGAAAACCTCTAACAACAGGGACAGTTGAGTTGAGTTCTGCTGACAACCAACAGTCTGTCCGAAGTTGTCCTGATGGAGAAATCCACTAACAACAGGGACAGTTGAGTCTGCACAAAGTTGTCCTGAAGGAGAAAACCTCTAACAACAGGGACAGTTGAGTCTGCACCGAAGTTGTCCTGATGGCAAAAAACCTCTAACAACAGGGACAGTTGAGTCTGCACCGAAGTTGTCCTGATGGAAAAAACCTCTAACAACAGGACAGTTGAGTCTGCACCGAAGTTGTCCTGATGGCAAAAGCCTCTAACAGGGACAGTTGAGTCTGCACGAAGTTGTCCTGATGAGAAAGCCTCTAACAGGGACAGTTGAGTCTGGACGAAGTTGTCTTTATGAGAGTCTAACAACAGGGACAGTTGAGTCTGCACTGAAGTTGTCCTGGTGGCAAAAAGCCTCTAACAACAGGGACATTTGAGTCTGCACTGAAGTTGCCCTGATGGAGAAAACCTCTAACAACAGGGGCAGTTGAGTCTGCACCAAAGTTGTCTTGATGAGGAGAAAACCTCAAACACCAGGGACAGTTGAGTCTGCACCAAAGTTGTCCTGATGGAGAAATCCTCTGACAACAGGGACAGTTGAGTCTGCACCAAAGTTGTCCTGATGGAGAAATCCTCTAACAACAGGGACAGTTGAGTCTGCACCAAAGTTGTCCTGATGGAGAAAAACCTCTGACAACAGGGACAGTTGAGTCTGCACCAAAGTTGTCTTGATGGGGGGAAAACCTCTAACAACAGAGACAGTTGAGTCTGCACCGAAGGTGTCCTGATGGAGAAAACCACTATCAACAGGGACAGATGAGCCTGCACCGACGTTGTCCTGATGGAGAAAACCTCTTGCCAGGCCGTTTCACTCTGGTACTGAAGCCCGGCCCTTTGGATCCAGAAAAATGCACATGGTAAAATTGGCCCCCTGATGCAGTACATTGCCCCACAATGCCCATTGTAGTTTGCAGGTATGTAAGTTGTATCCTCCTTTCAGCTGATTTCCTGTTTTCTTCTTCCTTTTCTTTTTTTTCCTTTTCTTTTATTTCTTTATTTATTGGCTGCTAGAAGTGTTTGGAATGCCATTCCTGCTCCCTGACCTTTTTTCTCTCCACCGACACTACAAAATCTGAAAGAAAGCTGCTTGAAAATAGATTTGAAAGCAGCAGTCTGCTATTCTGCGACATGAACACAGTGCTCTAGAGCACTACCTTTAATTTCTTTTTTTTTTTTTTAACTCCCTTCGTCGCACACAAACACACACCTGTCCGACTCTCTCTCGCTGCATTTCAACCGTGACAATCGCACATACACAATGTGTCGCTTTCTCCTCACCCCTCTCCTGTCTCTCTTGTCTCCGTCCAACCCCCTCTCACTCGCCCTCCTCTTGTCTGTCTCACTGACTATGTCCGTCTGTCTGACCCCTTCTCTTTCTCTTTCTCACTTTCCCTCTCTCTGTGTAGCCCATTTCGCTTTTTACACTTACTGTCCCTCCAGACACACACACACACACACACACACACACACAGAGCGCACACACACACACACACACGTACACACACACACACACAATGCACACAAGCGTACGTGTGCACTCACTTGCTACTACTGCTACTGCTACTATTACAACTACTACTACCAACACACACACCAACGCATGCGCGTTCGAGCGCACGCACACACGCACGCACATCACTGCAACACACACGCGCACACACACACACACACACACACACACACACACACACACACACACACAATGGAGGCCAAGAATGTGCTGTGAAGCGGAACGGAGATGTCAACCAGGGGGAAAAAAAAGAAGAAGAAGAAAGGAAAACGGGGAACTTGCATGACTGCTTTAATCCGTGGCACTTCCTTGTGCACGGCGGGGGTAAAACCGCTGACAAGGAGGAAGTCCGTGTCTTTTTGGTTCTTTTCAAGACGCAGGGCGGGTATAGGTTCAGTACTTCCTCCTTTGCCGTTTAGAAAAGGCCACACCCCACAATTAGGGTTTCGCTCTAAATCACCATATATAATCTACGTGAGCGTGTTCGACTGGCTTAACTTTTCTCCTGCATTTTGGTATTCAACTGATGATTGATAAATGAACAACCCCACCCCCGCCCCCTAATTTTACTTTTGCGCTTTTTTTTTTTTTTTTTTTTTATCCACCGAAGACGTTGTTCACAATCTTCAAATACATGAACTTCCCCTTTAACTGTCGTCACATTTCAGGCCTTCTCACCCACCCGTGACCCTATCTTTGCGCAGGCTGGTTCCCCCCCAAGCAGTCCCATTCCTTTCATTTCTAACCTGTCCGCTTGGAACCACCTGGCATATACCTTGATGGCCATATGAACGAAAAGAAGGTAAATCAAACTTTCAGACACAGTACAAATTTTTTCAAAACGATCTAACTGCGTCTGCCTATAGATATTCGAATCCTTAAACAAAAGGTCTTGGCGCCTCTTTTTTTTTTTTTTTTTTTTTTTTTTTTTTTTTTTTTTTTTGTGTGTGCAGCCAAATCCATCGCGCCATTGAAGGCAGTCACCATTTCCTGTTGATGTGATTGGCTGTGTGTCTTCCTCAAGTTCAGGGGTGTGGTGTCTGTTCACCATACTTCACAGCTCACACAGTGTCAAACTGTCGAGTTTGAAGCACATACGTGGTGGCTACATGCAATGGACAGGCCGATCTTGCCAAAAAACACCAGACAAGCAGAAGCTCTCACGCAAAGTTACGAAGTTCAGCAGTGGTCTTGTCTGGAAGGAAGCAGTCACCTGTGCAAACTAATAGGACTCCGACTGAGGTGAACAGTGGGAAAGCAAGGTGAAAAACCTCTGCATCTTTGCTTCATTGTGATCAGCGAAGTACAGACGGTTCTGCTGTTGTGGAGAAAAAAAAAAAAAAAAAAAAGCTCGGAAAATCAAACACCGTAGGAGGAGAGAACAAGCAAGCACAACACACACGCGCGCGAGCACACACACACACACACACACACACACACACACACACACACACACACACACACACACCACAACCACACATTTGATGTCAAGCCCAGTTGGCTCGTTTGTGTAAATATTTCCAGGTTGTTGTTTTTTTTTTTTTCTTCTTTTAAATTGTTACATTTAGAACAGTATTTTCATTTCAATTGTCAAAGTCGCACACACACACACACACACACACACACACACACACACACACGCACACACACACACACACACACACACACACACACACACACACACACACACACACACACACACACACACACACACACACACACACACACTCGTGCGTAGGCCTATACTTGCATTTTGCATATACTATTTTCATTTCTCTCATCCACTCATTTCTGCATTATTTTGTCTAATATCACTTAAAGTGAAAACAGACGTTAAATTGAAGAACTAACTAACTAACACAACCACACACACACACACACACACACACGAACGAACGTACGCACGCACGCTCGCTCTCTCACTCACTCTCTCACTCTCTCTCTCGCGCTCTCTCGCGCGCTCTCGCACACACACACACACACACACACACACACACACACACACACACACACACACCATCCGAAATGATTGATTTTAGACAATATTCCTACACCCATTTTCTGAACATACGAATTTCAACACATTTGAAAAAGAAACAGAAAATTAACGAAGGAACGCAGTTCATTGTGTGTTCTTTTGATGTCGGTTGACTGGGCCCCTTGATTCACTGGTTCTGACCTAACCCTGCGGCCTGGGATGGCACACAGCCAGGAGATGGTCACTAATGTCTCCAACGCGCATTGTCCACAGACTGCGACCTCGCGAACGATCTGTGTACCCATCAACAAGTGTCACCTCGGTCGCGAGCGCACACCGCCAATGCTGGATCGAGAATCAATGCTAACCTGGATACCTAAAAATAGACTGGGTCCCGAAATAATCGAATAACAAAAACAAAGCAAAACAAAAAAGAAAAATGAAAAAAAAAGGACCCCATACTGATCCATGATATATTCTATTGTTATTGTAATGTGTGTTAGATTTAATTGTCACAGATGTTCTATGCGGCTCTGTACTGTTGTATGTTATTAGGGTGTGTTTACATTACGCATGTAGGCGGGACAGGGAAGTGAGAAAAAAAAGTGTTACAGTTCGCTACCAGCATTAGCGTCTGTCTGTCTGTCTGTCTGCTAACAGAACAGAATCTCTTTTGTTTTATCGAAGTTTCATTCTGAGGTTTTGATATTTTGCTCCATTACAGACCTCAGCACTTCGAGAGTTAGATCAAACACATGATGGTTCAGTTCCTGAGCAATGTCTTTTTCTTCATCCTTGAGTTCGGTTCAGTCAGTAGTAGCACCGAAATCAAACAAACTGATTAAAAAAAAAAAAATTTGCTTGAAAGCGTGGGAAGCCTGTGGTGGCTGCAGTGAGATACGAATACCCTGTGCACAAGTGTGCCAGTGGATAGGACACGGTTCTTCATCAGTTCTGTCTGCTGTCCTTTATTACCACCCTGCTTGGACCCTGCCAAAATTATACCCAGGAACTGGAGCCGGAATAGCTCAGTTGGTAGAGCGCCGGACTCGTAATCCAAGGGTTGCGGGTTCGAATCGAATCTCCGCCGGGCCGTTTCGGTACAGGGTGATTTTTCCCTCGGAGTTTACATTGGTTCTGACTCCATTTCACATACAGTCCTTCGAATGAGACTATAAACCGAGGTTCCGTGTGTGAACGCACACGTAACGTCTTGCACACACGTAAAATCCCATCACCAACTTTCGGAAGAGAAGGCCAGTTTGGCCGTTGGTAAGGATGACACGTTACACATAGCATGCACCTTCCCCGAAGATGGAGTACGGCTGCCTTAATGGCGGGATAAAAAAAAAAAACGATCATACACACAAAACTCCACACCCTTTGTTGAGCAGATGGGATTAATACCTACCTGTCTATACAGGGAGTGTCCGCAGGAGTATCAGCCTGCGTACGCAGAAGAAGAATACCCAGGAATAATTTCTGCGGGCCTCGTTCCTAAAACTGTCGCAGAACATAAAAAAAGAACAACAAAACACGAATTCGATGAAAAAAAAAAGTCCACTCTTATTCCCTGATTTGTGGCCAGTTGGAAGTGTGTAACCAGTGACGATTGATGCCGACCATGGTGGCCCCAGTTTAGGCAAAACACGTGGGGCTAAAGATGTCTTAAGTGCTTGCAACGGGCGGTCTGTTAGCTTATTCTCAAACTATGGAGTCCAGCGACAGCATCTTTATCGTGTATTAGACTACATGCACAGGCACTTTCATGACAGGGAATTTTAATGGTATTTCTCGAAAGATGGACTTTTTTTTTCTTTTTTTTTTTTTTTTTTTTTTTTTTTTTTTTTTTTTTTTTTTGTAAGACTGTAAGTGACCTTTAGGTTCTTTTTCTGTGTGCTCCAGAAGAGTTTGGTTTAGCGCATACTTTCTTTGGAAGTTTCTTTTTTTTTTTTTTTCTATCGTTTTTTTTTTTCGTTTGTTTGTTTGTCTTTCATAGCTGTGGCATATAGGTCGCCCTTATAGGCCCTGGCGTGGAGTTGGCAAAGTGACAGGTGTTTTTGTGTGTGCGTGCGTGCTTGCATGCATGCGTGCATATATGTGTGTGTGTGTGTGTGTGTGTGTGTGTGTGTGTGTGTGTGTGTGTGTGTGTGTGTGTGTGTGTGTGTGTATGCGAATGCGTGCGTGTGTGTGTAGTGAAGCGGAGGTATCTATCTGATCCAGAGAGCTAGGACTTCGAAGAAGGCAGCGGCTGGACCAAGAGGATCCTGTGTAATGCAACAGTACGTACAATATACACTTACATGTATATGGACACGCACGCATGCGCGAGCGCGAGCGCGCGCGCGCGCGCACACACACACACACACACACACACGAGACACAAGCGCGCGCGTGCGCGCACACACACATACACTATTTCATCTAGTCCTTAATTTTTGAAATGTCACATTAGCTGTCATATCAACCAGCAGCTGATCTTCTGTCGCTGTTTATGAAGTTTTCTTTTTTCATAACTTTCTGTTTGATTTCAATGAACTCAAGACAAGAATGGCTGAAAACACACTTCACCTAACACTGCACACCTTAGGATAACCCTGGCTGATGTCAATCCCCCACCTAACATTCCACTGCGCAGGATAATAAACGCTGAAGGCAGACTCAATCTAAAGTTGCTCTGCGCAGGATACCAACGACTGAAAGCTGTCCATCTCACAGCACTGCGCAGAATACCAAAGGTTGAAGGTAAAATTAATAACTAAAACTACGTCGCACATGATAACATTAGCTTAAGACAGTCCCCTTTCAACATTACATCGCGCAGGATAAGAAAGGCCCGAAGGCGGACAGCTCCTAAAACTGTACTGTGCAGGATATCAAGGGCTAAAAACTATCTTCCTCACTAAACTTCCAAGATTAGTCATGGCTGAAGGCAGTCCCAATCTAACAGTCCTCTGCGCAGGATAACGAAAACTGATGACAGACATCACTCAAGACTGCACTGCGCAAGATAACATTGGTTGAAGTCCGTTCCCACCTAACACCGCACTGCGCAGGATAACAATGGCTGAAGGCAATGCTGCCCAATGTACTGTGCACGATAATAATGATTGAAGGCAATCCCCCCCCCCCCCCCCCACCCCCTACTGCGCAGGAAAAGGACTGAAGACAATGCTCCCCGCACTGCACTGCGCAGGATAATAATAACTGAAGTCAATGCTCCCCTCTACACTGCGCAGGACAGGCACTGAAGGCAATGCTCCCCAGTGCACTGTGCAGGATAAGAACTAAAGGCAATGCTCCCCAATACCCTGCGCAGGATAAGGACTAAAGGCAATGCTCCCCAGTACACACTGCGCAGGATAACAATGACCGAAGGCAATGCTCCCCGGGTACACTGCGCAGGATAAGGACTGAAGGCAATGCTGTCCAGTACTCTGCGCAGGATAATAATGACTGAAGGCAATTAATGTTTCCCATTATATCACCTCAATACAGAGCAGTCTGTCTGAGTCAGCTGGAAACAGCACTAATGGGGAATACTTGTGGACGATGCTGTTAAATGACTTGCATTGGCTCTGGGGACTATGATTATCCAACACGCTCGTCCTAACTAGGTTTTGTTTTTTTTGTTTTTTTGCTTTTGTCCTCCCTCAAACTTTTCCCACATTTTCCAGTCCTTTTTCTTTCTCTCTTTCTTTCTTATGGGCCCTCTATCCCCCTTATTTTTTTTTTTTCAGTTTTCCTTTCTTCTTCTTTTTTTTGTCTTTTTTTTTAACTTTCTTTCCTTTTGTTTCTGTTTTTTCTCTTTCCTGTTTATTTTCCTTTGTTTGCCTGATCAATTCTCATTCTTCATGCAGATCTGTATGCTCTATTACCGATAGACATTCTCATGTGAATTTTCACAGTTTGGTAAGTAATACAGAACGTCTGGGTCTATTAACGTGCTAATGTTTGGTGTACTGATACATTCATTCTGTTTGTTACAACAAAGAGAAGAAGAAGAAGAAGGGAGAGAGAGAGAGAGAGAGAACGCTGAACACTGAACACTAAGCACTGAACATTTTTAATGTCATTAGCTATACAGCCTTGATGACGTGGGGGATGCAAAGCAAAAAGCAAATAACCTAAACAGTAAATCCACAACCAACATGAATTAAAACAATGCTACAATTCCAAAAACCATAGGCCTGAATATCGACCATCCAGAATAATGCACCTTCAAGAATTCGCAAGGCATGAACAATCAAAACTAAAATGTCTTACCGTCTCCTTTAAAATACTTTTAATCACCTGGGTTTGAGTGATTCTTATGTCGAATGTTCCACGCGTCTGCAGTATACCTTGCAAGAGTTTTTACCGAGTCATCGTTGTGGTTCAATTTTTAGCACTCTAACTGTGTCCTCATTTTTCTTGTGGGTCCTATATCCCCTTTATTTTCTTTTCCAGTTTTCTTTTTTTTTTTTTTTTTTTTTTTTTTTTTTTTTACTTTCTTTCCTTTTTTTCTGTTTTATTTTCTTTCTTTTCTTTGCCTTATCAACTCTCATTCTTCATGCCAATCTGTATGCTCTATTAACCGATAGACATTCTCATGTGAATTTCACAATTTGGAATGTAATACAGAACATCTGGGTTTATCAATCTGCTAATGTTTGGTGTACTGACACATGCATTTTGTTTGTTACAACAAAGAGAAGAAGAAGAAGAAGAAGAAGAAGAAGAAGAAGAAGAGAGAGAGAGAGAGAGAGAGAGAGAGAGAGAGAGAGAGAGAGAGAGAGAGAGAGAGAGAGAGAGAGAGAACAGAACACTGAACACTGAACACAAAGCACTGAACATTCTTAATGTCATTAGCTGTACAGCCTTGATGACGTGGGGGATGCAAAGCAAAAAGCAAATAACCTAAACAGTAAATCCACAACCAACATGAAATTAAAACAATGCTACAATTCCAAAAACCATAGGCCTGAATATCGACCATCCAGAATAATGCACCTTCAAGAATTCGCAAGGCATGAACAATCAAAACTAAAATGTCTTTACCGTCTCCTTTAAAATACTTTTAATCACCTGGGTTTGAGTGATTCTTATGTCGAATGTTCCACGCGTCTGCAGTATACCTTGCAAGAGTTTTTACCGAGTCATCGTTGTGGTTCAATTTTTAGCACTCTAACTGTGTCCTCATTTTTCTTGTGGGTCCTATATCCCCTTTATTTTCTTTTCCAGTTTTTTTTTTTTTTTTTTTTTTTTTTTTTTTTACTTTCTTTCCTTTGTTTCTGTTTTATTTTCTTTCTTTTCTTTGCCTTATCAACTCTCATTCTTCATGCCAATCTGTATGCTCTATTAACCGATAGACATTCTCATGTGAATTTCACAATTTGGAATGTAATACAGAACGTCTGGGTCTATTAATGTGCTAATGTTTGCTGTACTGATACATTCATTCTGTTTGTTACAACAAAGTAAGAAGAAGAAGAAGAAGAAGAAGAAGAGAAGAAGAAGAGAGAGAGAGAGAGAGAGAGAGAGAGAGAGAGAGAGAGAGAGAGAGAGAGAGAGAGAGAGAGAGAGAGAGAGAGAGAAGAAGAACACTGAAACACTGAACACTAAGCACTGAACATTTTTAATGTCATTAGCTATACAGCCTTGATGACGTGGGGGGATGCAAAGCAAAAAGCAAATAAAGTAAACAGTAAATGCATAACAAACATGAATTAATACAATGCTACAATTCCAAGCACATTAAGCCTGAATATCGACCACCTGGCCTGGGTTTGAGTTATTCTTATGTCGAATGTTCCATGCGTCTGCAGTTTACTTTGCAAGAGATTTCACCGAGTCATCGTCGTAGTTCAATTTTAGCACTCTAATTGTGTCCTCAAATATAGCAATATTCTTTTTTAAAAAATATGTTTTTTTTTTTCCCCATAAATAATAATATATATTCTTCACAATGAAACAAAACATGCGTCTCATCATCCTCACTTAAAAAAAAAAAAAAAAAAAAAAGCAAACACATGATACGTATAAGGCGACGATGAGAATGGTTCAGTATGGTACCATGTTTTATAGGCATTTAAACCGAGTTCTTGATCTCAATCTGGCTAGACAAATTCTGTCTCACCTGTTCGTTATTGTCGAAATATATTTCTCTGTTTCAAATATGATTTTAAAGCTATAGAACCAATCATATCTTTCTGTACTTTCCATTTCAGAGAACCAGTTTTGTTTATAAGAGTGTATACCATCCTGTCTTTAAATTAAAAGAAAATAAATGTGTCTTCACGCCCAACTTCCCGGCACATCCACACAATCCGAAATACATGCATAGTTAAGATCTTTGTATAGTTCTGTGGCCCTTCATGCCCTGCTCTCATGGTGACCTCAATTTCGATGTCCTCTCCACGTCTGTGGCCTTGGTTCCGTCGGGGACACCGGTATCGGCGAGTCTATGGGGACAGTCGTTGGACGGACGTGGTGGCGCCCTCCGGCGGAGAGCTCACTCACTCACTCCGCGAGTAAGCAATTATTGTCGTCAGTAGGGGGCTTAGTAGGTGGTGGCCTGCGTATTTTAGATTAGAACACGCGCCACTGAACACCACTGAAGTGACTCGGCAGCAGTGCAGTGTCTCCCCCGGTGGGTTGCCTCTTGACGACTTGACATTGACTGCTCCCTGTGGATTGCCGCTGCCGGGGCTGCGGCGGGGCCGACCGGGCTGTGGCTGTGGACGGGGTGTGGGAATGAGCGGCGTGGTGGCGCAGAGGTTGGGACAGCAAAAAAAAAAAAAAAAAAAAAAAAAATCTTCTTCTTTATGATATACCCAGTGTTCTTTCCCAGAGTGTTCATATTCGTTTGATAACATCGCCAGTTTTGTACATGACTGAATTTGAAGTATGCAGCAGAACATTTTAAAAGAGATACCGGTATCTGACTTCTCTCGTCTCATGAAAGCTTGCCCGACTTCCCTTGCCTCATAAAACCCTATCTGACATCATTTGCCGCATACGAGCACTTCTAACTTGTCTCACAAGAGCGTATTATTCAACCATCACTGATAAACCCGACTTGCCTTGTATTGTGTGGACCGTACCTAACGCGCAAGTTTACCACCAATGCATATCAATCACGAATGCATTGCTGTTTCATGTCCAGGAAAAAAAACAACTACTGAACAACCCCAAACAGACTTTCAATTCACACTCGCCTACCCCCCCCCCCCCCCCCCCCCCCCGTCCCCCCCCATCCCCCCCCCCCCCCGATGGCTCTGGCCAGCCGATTCCCACAGGGTGCTGCACAGAAGCGTCTCTGGACCACGTGGAACACGTCACGCCGGAGTAGCCGTCACTCCAGCGAGGCTCTGGCCAGGTGGCGGGGATCTTCCAGGAAGACGACCAGGACGCGTGGGGAAGGGCGGTGATGCTGCGCTGGGCTGGTGCACGTGAAACCACATGACGCTCCTCAGCAAAGGCCCGTGTCACCAGCAGCAACTCTGCAACAGTCGAGTCAGTGGTCACGTTGTCATCACTGTCGGGGGTCATATGGTCATCACCATCATTGGACACATGTCATCACAATCGGTCGGTACATGATCATCACAGTCATTGGGCTGTGACCAACCGCTAATGGTCACATGATCATTACCGTCAGTGGTCCTGTGATCAAAGGCTAATGGTCAGGTGATCGTCTCTGTCGGTGATCACATGACAATCTGTTACTGGTCACATGATGATGACAGTCAACGGGTGTCATGATCGTCAGTAGGGTCATGTGACCGTCACACATCATTCACAGATTACATGATTATTATCAAGTGAGTAGTGCCATGATCATAACAGTGATCACATGATCTTCACAGTCATTGGTCATGTTTTATCATCACAATAGTCATAGGATCATCACAGTCAGTGGCCACACGATCATCACAGTCAACGTGATCTTATGATCTTCACGATCATCGGTCATATTATCATCATCACAATAGTCATAGGATATGATCATCACGGTGAATGGTCACATGATCATCTTATAGTCATTGGTGACATGATTATCACAGTCACAGGGAGGGTGGGGACGTCCCCCAAGGGCGCAGAGTGGACACGGATATACGTGCAGCGGCTCGGCAACTTGTGTCCCGTACATCCGAGTCGGCCTCTCGCGCGGCACAGGAACGTCGCCACTCAGCATGAAGACGGCCGCCCGGTAGCCCTGACGACGGCTTTGGAGGAAACGCTACGACGACGACGACGACGAAAAGAACTGGGTCGACCATCACCAAACGAACAACCTGCAGACGACCGCCCAGCGGTCCTAACGATTTCGTCAACGCGACCTCCCATGATGAAGGAAAACACCGACTCTCTGCGAAAGAACATCTTCACCCAGGCTCCTGCCTGACGACGCCGTCTACCCCGGGTTCCTCCTCCCGACCCGCGAACACCAACCCCGACCAAACCTGCCAGCCTACGACTCCATGCTGCAGCTTGCTGGGGCGACAAACCTGTCCCTAAAAGCTCGTACTGTGAGGACGTACAACTCATCCATTCCGTAGCCAGACACTCACAGGTAGATAGATCAACAGAGGGACGGTATAGTACGGATGGACAGTCGAGAAGCAGATAGACCTACAGACCAACAAACGTGTGATTCTTGCACAGTATCAATGCTGATAATTCCATATGTCTGACGTCTGATCCCAGAAGTTGGAATTCATAATCCAAAGAAAATTGGTGGAATGTTGGTTACTAAGGCATTATTAATACTAATTTCCGTTCCTGAATTTGTGATTACAGCAAAAAAGATTAACAACCAACCAAACATACAAAACAAACCAACCAAACCAACCAAACCAAATGTTTTACGGGAATAAAATACCGTCTACTGACAGTAACATGTCTTTGGATTGGATACCACAGCGAAACCTTTGACGGAACAGACAAAAAACAGGGAATGACGAGAAAAGGAACGATAGTCGTCAACCAAAGGAAAAGCATCCAGCGTGTACCTTCCAGCTGTCATCAGTAAACTGCACGATGTTGTCAGCCATCACTGAGCCTGGCAGCTCCTCTTGGTGCCTCAGCAGGAACCGTATGCCGTGGCCCTGGAGGCACTGGGGAAGGCGGAAACAGGCCATGCGGGCGTCCTCATCGGCATAAGCGATGTAGACATCTTTGCGGAAGTCGTGTCTTGAGAGCATGCGCAGTCGTCGCAGGACGTTCCAGGCGTACTTGAGGTGAGTCCAGCTGCGGGAGATCATGAAGGTCGTCAGCAGACCCAGGATCTGTCAGCACACACAGTGACGTCAACGCTCACAGCGGTTAGTGTCTCTTGGGCAAAACACGATGGTTTTTTTCACCCCTGAAATAGTCCAACTTTTTTTTTTAATTTCTGATACCATAGGATGAACGCTTGAATCTTGGCGGACGGTTAAACGAATTTGTGGAAAGGGGGTTGAGGTGTATTTAGGACCTCTGATCACCTGTATTGACACTGGTATGATACGTTCCGATGCTACAAAACTGGGATGTGTATAATTTGCCCCCCTCCTCCCTCCCCCTGCAATACCCACCAAATTAAAAAAAAAAAAAAAAAAAGACTTTAAAAATTCCAAAGCAATCCTACCACACACACACACACACACACACACACACACACACACACACACACACACACACACACACTCAGAGAGAGAGAGAGAGAGAGAGAGAGAGAGAGAGAGAGAGAGAGAGAGAGAGAGACAGACAGACAGAGAGACAGACAGACAGAGAGAGAGACAGAGACAGAGACAGAAGACGAGACAGAGATAGACATCCAGCCAGCCAGCCAGCCAGCCAGACAGACTGGTGTTAAATTAATTTCATAGAATAATTACTGACTGTCATTTTTTTTTTTTTTTTTTTTTTTTTTTTTTTTTTTTTTTTTTTTTTTTTACTTATTTCTCTCATCCTTACTCAGCCTTGATGAAGTTATCTGAAATGGGGCAGGGAACAGTAACCAGTAAAAAACAAAACAAATAGGGTAACTCTTGCTCCCATGAGGAAAAAAAAAAAAAAAGCACGCCCATACGAGCGTCATTTAGGACTTCCTTTCATAGCAGTCAAACCGACGTTAACGGTATTTGTTCCTCTCTGCCCGTGAGATTGTTTTGACTATATTCAAGATCGAAAAGGCTGTGCCAGTCTTGAATAAACGTTAATTTGTGTTTGTTCGTGTCTCCGGTTGTTGTTGTTGTTGCTGTGCAGATGTGTCAGGTACAGGGTATAATTATTATGGGCAAGCTTGGAGGGTCCCGTTATGGGGATGTCTTCCTGTTCGTTCTGTGTGCTCTGTGTCGTCATTTCTCTTAGGCGATTCAGTGTCTTAAGCAGCAGTCGTTTTGGCCGTAACGGGCGTCTATTTCTTTCACCATTGGGGCAAGAGTTATTTTACTTGATGAGGTTACTTAGCTAGTTTTAAACAGGCAACATGGAGGAGCTCTGACGACAGATTTCGATTTAGATGAATCGAGAATTTTGCGTTTGAAATGGAAATGTAAGTGTGACTGACTTATCTTTGAATTGTTCAGATTACCTACGGCGAAAATCGGATTAGATTGGACTTATTTTCTGCTGCAGTTTCTTAGTCAAAGACATATAAAAACAAAAAGTTACCTATATTGGCTTAAAAAGACAAAAATCTGATCGTTTCTCACCTGCACAAGGAACGCTGCTAATGTCCAGCCAAACACGCGCACACCAATACACCGTCTCCATAGAAACTGCCACTCCGACATCAGTGTGCTCCGTGTCCGTCAACTCTCCAGTTTCTGCGGTGCAGCTGTACCTACGAGTGCTGTTGCCCTCACCATCCAGCGCCACCTTGGTGTCCCACAGCCACTGCAGGAAGTCCAGGTTGGAGCAGGTGCAAGACAGGGGGTTTCCTTGAAGATGAAGCCTGGATGGTGATCAACACAAGAAAAGTTCCATTTCTGTGTCTGGAAGTGGAACAATCGTATAGAGAACACAGAACCAAAATGATTGTAGTATCTGAAACGCCGTTTTAAACACTCGATGACAAAAAAAAAAAACACAACACTTTTTTTGGAGTGGGACGGAGAGAGGGTGTGTGGGGGCAATACTTATTTCTATGCTGTATAGGGAATTCGTGTGGGGGGATGTGTGTGTGTGTGTGTGTGTGTGTGTGTGTGTGTGTGTGTGTGTGTGTGTGTGTGTGTGTGCGTGTGTGTGTGTGTGTGTGTGTGTGTGTGTGTGTGTGTGTGTGTGTGTGTGTGGCGGCAATGGTTTTTATACTACGGAGGGAATTCAGAAGAGAGGGTGGTGGGTGATGGTGGTGGTGGACAACTGTTTTTACGCCATGGAGGGATTTTTTTTTTTTTTAAAGTTTTTTTTTAAAATCAACACACAGTACGACAGTATGAAATGACTGCGAAAATGAACTGATTTAATAAATGAACAAAACGAACAGGGACCGAAGCTGCATGAACAGACAGAACATCAACATTGCTAATTGACATCAGCCCAGAAAGTAATGTCATTCGTTTCGGAGCTATGTCTTCCCTGTCACTCTTTCAGAAATTAAATGGGTCAATCTGGCCGTTTCCCACGAAACGCTGCTTTTTTGTGTGACCTTTTCCCGGACTTTCCTTGAAGGTTAGGAACGCTGAATGCGTTTTTTTTTTTTTCCTTAAAAGTTAAAGCAACCGATGGGCTGTGTAGAACGTGATGTTAGCACCTCTTGGAAGAGAGTGTTTCATGAAGGACGTTCATGAATAAGCAGACGTATACATATATGCATTTTGGCTGTCCCAACTTCTGGGCCACATCAGT
Organism: Conus betulinus; assembly: GCA_016801955.1. NCBI lineage: Eukaryota > Metazoa > Mollusca > Gastropoda > Neogastropoda > Conidae > Conus > Conus betulinus. Next base: position 451,285 of record JADBJO010000866.1, read on the forward strand.
GGCAGTGCAGCCACGCCCCGCTCATTCCCCCCCCCCCCCCCCCCCCCCCCCCCCCCCCCACACACACACACACACACACACGACTACAGCCCGGCACGGCCCGCCATAGTCTCGGCATCGGCAACCCCACAGGCAGCAGTCAATGTCAAGTCGTCAAGAGGCACCCAACGGAGGAGACTGCACTGCTGCTGAGTCACTTCGGTGGTGTTCAATAGTGCCTGTTTTTTGATCCAACATACGCAGCACACCACCTACTAAGCCACCTACTCATGACAATAACTGCTGCTCAGTCGCAGAGCCAGTATGAATGAGCTCTCCCACCAGAGGGCGCCACCACATCCATTCCACGACAGCCCCCCATGACTTTGCCAGCACCAGTGACCCCGACGGAATCAAACCAAGGCCACAGACGTGCTGAAGACATCGAAAAATTAAGGCACCATTTGAGGCTTTTTTTGAGGCTTCTTTTCTTCAATGCTGATCGATGAGAATGAGGATGACGAAGATGATGCTACGGATGTCCTTTTCGGTCTGAGACTGCATGACATGGCTGTTGTATTCTACGCTTACTTTCATAATACATCTGAACTCGTAGCAAACTCAACTCTGGGTAGGAGCTGGTCGGGGCAGACAAAAAAAAAAAAATTCCACATGACTCTGATGGGAATGATCCCACGACCACCACCCAGGAGTCTGCGACGCTAACCACTTTGCCTCGACGGCTGATGAACGAGTAGTTCCTTGTTCTATAGTATAATCCCTTTTTTAGCTGTACAGACTGGTGACAAAGGTTCAGCACCACTTACCTGACTGAATATGTTCTCTGACTTCTCCGACTTATCTGGATACAGTTTGATCTAACTGACTATATAGTTATCTGACTGACTGTTAGTTAGACTGACTTTAGTTATCTGACTGACTATATAGTTATCTGACTGACTATAGTATAGTTATCTGACTGACTATATAGTATAGTTATCTGACTGACTATAGTTTAGTTATCTGACTGACTATATAGACTGGTTACTGACTGATTATATAGTTACCTGCTGACTGACTATAGACTTAGTACTTTATAGTGATGACTGACAGTACCTAGCTGACTTACCCGACATGGGTACTTGAGTTAGTGATAAGACTGGCTATAGTAACCTGACTGACTATAGTTATCTGACTGGACATGGGTACTTGACTGGACATAGTGATAAGACTGTCTACAGTAACCTGACTGACTATAGTAACCTGACTGACTCTGACTGGACATGGGTACTTGACTGGATATAGTGATAAGACTGACTACAGTAACCTGGCTGACTATAGTTATCTGACTGGACATGGGCACTTGACTGGACATAGTGATAAGACTGTCTGCAGTAACCTGACTGTCTATAGTAACCTGACTGACTATAGTTACCTGACTGGACTTGGGTACTTGACTGGACATAGTGATAAGACTGTCTGCAGTAACCTGACTGTCTATAGTAACCTGACTGACTATAGTTATCTGACTGGACATGACTGGACATGTGTGACTTGACAATAGTAACCTGGATAGTTATATGTGATAAGACTGTCTACAATAACCTGACTGACTATAGTTATATCCGACTGGACATGGGTACTTGACTGGATATAGTGATAAGGCTGACTACAGTAACCTGACTGACTATAGTTTATATCCGACTGGACATGGGTACTTGACTGGATATAGTGATAAGACTCTCTACAGTAACCTGACTGACTATAGTTATCTGACTGGACATGGGTACTTGACTGGATATAGTGATAAGACTGTCTGCAGTAACCTGGCTGACTATAGTTATCTGACTGGACATGGGTATTTGACTGGACATAGTGATAAGACTGACTATAGCAACCTGACCGACTATACTTACCTGATTGGATGTAGCTATCTGGATGGATATAGTAAAGTGGTCTTACTTTACACGGTAATCTTACTGGATCTAGCTAGCTGACTGGACATAGTCACTTGACTGGATATGTTTATCTGACTAGATGTAGTGATCTGACTAACAATATATACCTGACTGGATATAGGTGCCTGAGTGGATATAGGTATCTGACTGGATATAGTTATCTGACTGGATATGGTTACCTGACTGGTTACAGTTACCTGGCTGGATATAGCTACCTGACTGGTTATAGTTCACTTACTGAATATAGTTACCTGGCTGATATAGTTACCTGGTTGGATATAGTTACCTGACTTGTTACAGTAATCTGAGTGGATATAGTTTACCTCACTGAATATAGCTACCTGACTTGATATAGTTACTTGGCTGGATATAGTTATCTGACTGGATATAGCTACCCGACTGGACATTGACTGGGTATAGTTACCTGACTGGTTATAGTAATCTGACTGAATATAGTTTACCCCACTAAATATAGTTACCTGTCTGGATAGATTTATCTGACTGGATATAGTTATCTGACCGGACATAGTTATCTGACTGGATACAGTTATCTGACTGGTTATAGTTATCTGACTGAATATAGTTATCTGACTGAATAGTTACCTGGCTGGATAGATTTATCTGACTGGACATAGTTATCTGACTGTTACCTGGCTGAATATAGTTACCTGGCTGAATATAGTTACCTGGCTGGATATAGCTATCTGAATGGATATAGTTATCTGACTGGACATAGTTATCTGACTGGATATAGTTACCTGACTGGATACTGACTGGATATACTTACAGGCTGGATATAGGTACCCGATTGGATGTAGTTTTCAAACTACCCCATGACTGTGACTACCTGACAGATATTTTTACCTCAGTGGATGACGTAATGCCAGCATATCCCGGCCGATGACCGTTCTGATGAGGTCAGTGAGGTGATGTCGTTGAAGGACAGGTCAAGGACGGTCAAGTTGGGGTGAAGGTCGACGTTCACGGGCAGGGACTGAAAACTGTTGTAAAGACAGGAGAGGGTCTGCAGGTGCTCTTGACGTGGCAGACTGCCCCCTTCTATTTCCAGCTGCCAGTTCCGAGACAGGTCCAAAGTCTCCAGCCTGGTCAGCCCCTTCAGCAAGCGATGTCCCTCGTGTTCGCATGGTTGACACTGTCAAGTGGGAGTTGGACAGATATAAATGTTTCAACGACGGAAGATGGTCGAACAAGTTGTCACTGATTTTGTCACAGTAGTTGCCACTGAGGTCTAAAGTTTCCAGCTGATCCAGTCCAATGATGGGTCGTCAGACAATGGGAGAAAAGCGCCAAAGGACAGGTCCAGGATTTGAATATCTGCAGGAGGATCGACACGAATGACTGATGGCGGAGGATTGAAAAACGAGAATGATGATGAACAATTTACGTATCTTAAGCGGGGTGGCGTAGGAATGCCGGGCAAGAACCCTGCACTTGACCTTCCTCCATTGCCACACCCAAAGCATCACTCAAGATACACGCTGAATTCTTCAGAGAGTACACTTTCTGTTCTTGAAAAAGAAAAGTTGTCAGATTTTTATATAGAGAAAGCATGGTGGTACAATGCCAATGCATCCCCTTGGATTTGGTTTTCTGAGAGATCGATGTGTTCAAGACACCTGGCAAACGCGGTATATCAGACGTGAGAGCTGCTGCTTTGGTTGTCCATCTTTGTAAATGACTCATGGCCATATTGAAGCGATGAACGCAAATATTTTTAAGGTACTTTGTGTTTCTGTGGTCAATTGTATAGTAGAGTGG
>JADBJO010000866.1:462500-472500 GCA_016801955.1 Conus betulinus
CTCTCTTACTAGTGGTGGAAGGAGCAACTTTCCGGTACTAGTCATCAAAGAAATTTTTATTTGTTCCAGGTATTGGTAAAATACGGAAGAGATGGCTCTGAGATAATTTTCCTTAGGCCTGTACTCTTAATTACAAGTACTTATAGCTCCGAGATACAGAATTGAAGAGAGAAGTTCAAACATTCAACATTCGATTGAACACAACAGGGAACTGACACAAGTTAAGTGCACTTTCACACATCAACTTTTATTACTTATACATAGATAAGAAATGGCGTGACATTTCCATAGGCTGTTTCAGTTCTCATTGGACTACCACAATGAGGGGTCCTTCCTCACTCCTACTTTACTCGCTTGCACTCTGTGCAGCAAGCTTAAGTTGGCATACAGGGGTTCTGTCTAAGTTACACTGAATGTATATGGTTATTATACATCCACCCCGCTTGCGAATACCCAGTATTGTAGCCAGGATGGTACTCATAGACAGGTTCTCACTGTTTCATCATAAAGTGAGGGTAAGGGTCTGATGGGTTTGAGTCCAGGTGGTAAGCAAACTTAGCTTTGCTTCGGAGAAGACAGTTGTTCTCTCCTGTGGCTGGTGACTGCCCCACTGGTGTAGATTGTTGTCTGGTGTCGCCCTGGTTTCTGGCGAAGTCCCAGCTCCTGGTTCAGTCGCAATGTGTAGCGTGACCAGGATCCCAGTTCTGCGATAAAGAGAACTTGATCTGTAGATGAGAATCTGGTGGCTGGTCTGACGAGTGCACACATTTACCCTTTTTCCTCTGTCTTTCAGAAGGGTTGTGAGACTCAGCCAGCAAAGTTTTTCTCTATGGTAGAGTTTCTGCTATAACTATTAACCTCCACTTTTGTTTAATGGCTAAGTTAAGCTTACAAAAGGGTAGGAGACAGTATATACAATGTTACAGTTTTAGGTTATACAACTCTTCCTTGTTTCATATGAATCAAATCACACTGACTTGGGCTATGCTTAGTCCAAGTACACATGTGGTGTAGACTTAAAGTCATACACTACAAATCATTCCAATAATCACCAGTATTTATAAATCAGAGTAGCAGTTTTTACCTAGCACAGGCATACTGTTTTCCTGATCAAAATTAATCATTGAATTATTATCTTAACAGACAGAGTTGCATACTGACAAAAGTCAGGGTGCACACAAAGAGCAGTGGTCAGATTGTTAACAAAGAATCAAAACCACTGGGAGAGAGCTTTTGCCATATGATGGCAAGCAAAACTACTACACAAATAATCATTCATCAGTTTGATAAATGTTGCTAAGCATTTGTACAAAGTTACAATGCTACACACACAGCATACATAAAATCAATACATAGATTCAAAAAAATGTAAAACAGAGTTCCAACTCACTTTTCCTGGGAATGAACAGGGAATGACTTGAGATCAAGGAGTTACCAAAGTTCCTAGGCCTCTGTCCCTTTGTCTTCCTCTGCTCTTGTCTACAGGCAGTCCTGAGGGGTCAGTGAAGCTGAGCCTGTGTGTGTGCCTAGTTTATGAATCTATTGCTTGTCGAATCACATTGAGACGACCTGTCATTTACCGATCAGGGGGGTGAGAGGGGGAGGATTTAGTCTAGTCACCAATCGCCTCGGAAATTGTTTGATCCTAATCGGCACGGGATAATTTATGCATCCGTATAGCTGGCAGTATAGCTGGCCGTTGAGCCCCAGTTAATTTAGCGTCCGCATAGGCGTCTGCGAGGACGGGGGCCTGCGGGACGGGGACGGTAGGGGAAAGGGGGGGGTGGAGGTGGTGGTGGTGGTGGAGAGGCGGCGCGGCACATGCCTTTGTGTCGCGGGGTAGGGGGGACGGTAGGTATGAAAGGGAGGGGGGGTGGAGGGGGGGGGTGGAGAGCGCGGAGACATGCCTGTTGTGTCGCGGGGTAGAGAGGAGGGGGGGGGCATGGGGGGGAGGGGTTGAGAGAGGGGGGGGAGGTAGGCGATAAGAACGAAAGGCGGCACGCATTTACCGTGACGCATTTTTTTCCTGTGTCACTGATCGTGTCAGTCGGGGCCTTTCGCACTGTCCCAAGCAAGAAAGGGGGGGGGGGGGGGGGGGGGGGGTTGAGAGGGGAGAGTGGGCATAGATTTGAAATTATTTTTTTGGTTTGGTGTTTTAGTGGGGACTGATGGGATGGTGTTGTCAAGGAGAGAGAGAGAGAGATTTTATTAAATAAACATATACACAAGTTCATTTCAAGAGGATAGCAAAATGGACATACCATTCACATAATTCGTAGTCCCACGCACATCGCCATTAGAATGGAGGGAGGCCAACAATAATTTCTTGAAAATTAATCAACAGTATATCGATAGGAGCACGCACCAACAGTTAAGCCTCAGCATTTTCGACCATCAAAATAATTGTCCACTGATATTCCGTCAATCATAATCAATTATCAATCCATTCTCATGGAGGCCACAGATCAATATTGATAAACAGTCATCATTATCATTTGAATCATTCATCCTCAATGTTCGTTACTTCGACTTAAATCGTTTATCCTCTCCCGTATCCTATCCTCAACTATACCATTCAAAAAAATAACTGATCAATAGTCATCATCAGTCATCCTCCATCTTTGGTCATTTGTCATAATCAATCATCCATAAAAGCCACTAACATGTTATTTCCCGCCTTGATCCCCGGTCAGTCTTCAGTTCTCGTTGATAACTGCCATCCTCAATCATTATTGATCAAAGTTTACGAGCATCCATCCATTAACTTTGTCAAACCTATGGAATATTTGCTAGAGCTCAATTTTGTCCATTCAGAATCATCATTCCACAGCATGAACACACACTCTCTTCAGTTCTTCCTGTTGTGTCAGCTGTGATCTTCTTTGGAAAACATTATACAGAAAACGTGAGACTTGTCTTACAGACATTTCATCGGCACAGGACATTACATACGACACACTTCCTTCAGCGTTCTTGATAGCATTCACATTTTCTCTAAATATTTCATACACCCTGCATTCAAACAACACATGTGACTCGTCTTCAACAGCTCCTTCGCAAGCCGGACATTATGAATGACTAGGTAACACATCCCTTCTGTATCTCAGTTTATGCACCCTTATTGGAGAAATGCCAAATCTAAACTTAACATGTGCTTCTTTCTGACACTGTGATATCTCGGAATCCAAATAATGTTCTGTTTGTAGGAGCTGCTTAAAGCTAGAAATACAGTTCAAAACGTTCTGCTGATTCCAGTTTATCATGCCAACTTTGTGCATACTGATCAGCGAGTCTCCGTCTAAAAATAGGAATGAAAATGTTCATATCGCCAACACTCTGTTGCAACCAAACATCTCCAAATCCATTTACAAATAATAACTGTCTCACGTAAAACGCCCATGTTTTTTTTGTGGGTTTTTTGCCCAATTCTTAAAGTGGTTTAGCATACTATAGGCTTTCCTGTGTAGTCTTTCTTCTGCCAGATTACAAACTCTTAGCCAGTAACGAGTACACCTTTCAGCCGCTAAAACATACATTGGATATCGGCCGAGGTCTCCCAGCACCATTTTGTTTGGCGTTGCTTACTTACGTTCAAAATCACGTTTACAGGCAAACATATGTGTCTTCTCAAGTACATCGAGCTGTTGGTAGCCCAGACCTCAGACCCGTACAGTAAAATGGGAGCAGTTTGAGCGCCATACATCTTAAAGAACACATTTCTCGAAATATCTCCTAATTTCCAAAGGCATCTAAGGAGAGCTGAGTTTGTTTTAATTTTTGCTTTAGCGGCCAGCTCTTCCACCGCATACGATAGTGAAAGCTCTCTTGTAAAATGTAGCCCTAAATATTTATAACTGTTGAATACCCTTATATGTTCATCACCATATTTCCAATTTTTTTTCTCTCCCAGAAATCCCCCTTTTCTGAATACAATTATTTTCATCTTTTCTAGAATCACTTACTCTGATATCCACATTCCCATCCTCTAGACTGCGTAACTGAACGCTGGTGCCATGGGAGCGTGAGACGTGGGCACGAGTGTGCCATCACCACCAGTGCCACACAACAAACTACCTTCCTGCTCTCCTCGGACATGCGCAGTCATACATCATTGAGTCTTTTAACACCCCCACACTTCCCACCAGCACTAATCCCCTTCGTGGCCACAGACCATGCCATGGCTGAGCGACGAGGAAGTTGACAACTTCAAGCAGAGAGAGAGAGAGAGAGAGAGAGAAACCGTGGGCAGATTCAGGGCTGGGGAAGGGTGGTGGGCGAGTTGGGGTGCGGGTGGGGGCAATCCATTATGATTCATGACGGTTTGATATCGCACACGATATATGACACTTTAACAAGGTCACATATAATTAGAGGTTTAAAAACAAAGAAGCAAAAAAAAAGTCATATCAAGGAACATGAAGAGAACGCCTCTTTTGTATCTTTCTCCTCTTTTCTCTCTTTTTCTTTGTTTCTCTCTCCTACCCCCCCCCCCCCCCCCCCCCCCCCCCCCCCCCCCCCCCCCCCCCCCCCCGTACCTGCTCTCTTTCATACTTAAACAATAATTCACACAGCCTGGTAAACGAAGCTTGAAAAAAAAAAGCTACTCCAGTTCCACACTCCCATGTATAAACACTCAGTCCCAAAAGTGGTGTATTACTACATCTCCATACTTCTGTATATAGACCATTTTTTGTGCAAGAGTGCACCACAAAATACCCATTCCAAACGTGGATTGTCACTGGATGTCACACTGGTACATCAACAATAATGTGTGGGAATGTGCCACAAAAAACACTCAGGGCGATATGGCACCAGCTCTCAACCATCTGTACATAATCAATATTGTGCATGAGTGCGCTAGTAGGAAGAAATTCAAGGGAGATCTTGACAGCAGAAGGTCTTCTTCCCCCCCCCCCCCCCCCCCCCCTCAGAGAAGTGTTTCGGCCCTGAACTCCTTACACTCTAAGGGGTGCCGGCCGCTTCCAGGTCATGACTCCCAGATGCCCTTCTAGTACGCTATAGAATACCCAGTTCTAAGTGACAAGCCACTGGATCTCACACTTGATACATAACTGTATTGTGTAAGAGTACGGCACACTACCCTCGGATATGGTACTTGTGCATGAGTGTGCCGCAAAAAACCCGGTCCCAAGCGCGATCGTACCAAATCCCATATTTCTATAAATAATAATCAGTATTGTGCGAAAGGGTTCCAGAAAAAAAACCCAAAACACTCCGTTCAAAAGTGGAACATTACAGATCTCGCATTTCTGTACAAACACAAAAATGAGCAAAGGTGGACCACATAACTTTCAGTCCAAAAGCAGAGTGGAGCCAAGACACCATGAAGGAATGTCCCACGAAACAGACGGTACGTAGTTTAGTGCAAATCCCTATACTTGTGTACAATTCAAAGTCGTGAGCAAATCAGTACTGTGTAGGAATGCGCCATGGAGCGCTCAGTCAGTACGAGGCTTGTACCAGATCTCCCCGTTTCTGCACTTATCAACGTGGTGCATGGGTACGCCACAACACAGTCTGAAGTGGCATGCCATGGGACCGCACACTTGTTACACAGTTAATATTGTGTAAGAGTGTACCAGAAAGGTCCCAGTTACTATATGGCAGAGTACAGGTCCTCCAGTTCAGTACAAAGCAGCCTTGCGCATGAGTACACTATGGTGCACTCAATAAATACATGGCATGTTAGGCGGGGTATTTAGTTCACAGGTGCGGCCACCAGCACACAGTGCATCAGGTGACAGTGCAGACAGATTATTTACACAAGATCTGGCTATCCCATGCTAAAACCTGACAAAGGTTGGTTGTGATCTCCAGCCTGCTACCTTACGTATGTTGGCGATCACGATATTCCACCAGAGGGCGCAACTGGTGGTGGAGAGAGTGTGGATTCATGTTTCCTTGATATCCACTCCAGGAGTTAGCAGTTTTTAACCATGACACGAGCCTGTGGAATCACCTGCCAGAGTTAGACGCTTATCCTCTGGGGTTTAATGGCAGCGCCCAGGCTGTCACACATGCGTGCCACAGGAGTCTGTCCTCTGAAGATCCTCCTTCAGTGCCCTGACAGACCAGTCAACCTGCTCCATCTTCGATCGTCGAGGCCTGGGACTGGATGACAAAAGGGCCAGCAGTAAGCCTATGGTTAGGTAGAGGCTGCTCTTCAGGCTCAGCGATTTAGTGAGGAAAGAAGAGCATGTGGATAGAGTGGATGAACCATTATCGTGCCACACTCAGAAAGCAAGTCTTAAGCGTGAGGTTTCTGACAGAGCATTTGGCCATGGACTCAACGTCACTTGAGGCTGAATACTGTAAGAATAGGATCAGTTCCAACTGGGACACCGCATGGTCGTGGTGATCCTAGCGAAGAATATGCAATGGACTCTGCTAGGAAAAGACTGTGGCTTTATGGCGTGACAATTGGCAGCCGCCTTCCCCGAAGTTGGAGTATGGCTGCCTTAATGGCGGGATAAAAAAAAACGGTCATACACACAAAACTCCACTCCTTTGTGGGGTAATAGCATTAATCCTTGCCTGTCTATACAGGGAGTCTCCGCAGGAGATCCGCCTGCGTATGCAGAAAGAAAGAAAGAAAAGACAGCTATCCTCCCTCTCTGTCTGACTCTTTGCCTGGCTTTACCCCCCCCCCCCCCCCCCCCCCCCCCCCCGTAGGATTGGCTGAATGTGGTTTATTATATTTATGATTTGTGGGTTGAGGCAGTTAATAGCAGACGTTCATAATGAGTTAGATCGCAGCGAATGAAGGGTACATTTCGATTGGTCAATATCGACAATGTCTTTCGATTGGCTAATAATATTAATGCCAGAACGAGGCTTTGTTTAGACTGAGCAGACGACACATAACACTACATCGCCCTTACTGAGGTTTGAAAATAATCTTGGACAACATTTGTCAATTAATCCGATTAATGTTCCTCTTCCGGACGGTGTGAATTCATCCCTGGTAAGTGCATTGTTTGTATAATGTTGATCTCATGTCTTTTCTTTTTGTTAAAGTCAACACAGTCTACTACAAGTTTAATTTCTGTGGAACTGTCACACACGACGACCACTTTTTCGTTGTGGTAACTCTTTGGTTCGAAGAAGTGTTTCCACACACGTCTCGTTGGTCAGGGTCAGAATCTGACTGCACAAAATCGTCCGTCTCTCTTAGGGTCAGATGACAGGGAACTGTTGATGCAGCTTCTGGTGGCTTGTCATCCTTGTCGGTTGTTGTTCATCAGCGTCGAAGGTGATGTCCATTTCTTCTCTGCTTCCCCATCCGTGTCTGCACGATGTAGGATCTGCAGTTCTGTGTTAAAGGCATCGGTGACTGGCTCACTGCTGTGGCTTCAGCATCCACTGGTGTCTTTATCCACACAGGTTCCGCTTGGTTAAGTGGTGTCAGTGGTCTCGCTCGATGACGTTTGTCGAAGTTCTCTTTTTGTTTCTGCTTCAGATACCAGCCTTTCTTCTGAAACTGTGGAAGATCTCCTTTTGGCTGCAGATTTGCTGACATGGTTGGTACTTTCGTACGAAGTTCTCTTCCCATTAGTAACTCGGCTGGACTGGATCCATGTTGCAGTGGTAATTTCTTCATTTTCTTCTTGAAGTGATATAATGACTTTCTTCGACTTGCACATGACTGCGCAGTGGCCTTTTCTAAGACACTTTCTACATTCTGCCTCTTTTGCAGGACAGTCTTTTCTTCCATGATCTGGTGTTTTGCCACACCTTATGCATTTTTTGTTTTTTCCATCAGCGTCTTGAAATTTCTTCTGAAACCTGTTTTTATTCTGCTGCAGTCTATCAACTTGCAGGCTTGTTGACAGCTGTCCTGTGCTCACGGTTTGTGACTGTTGTCGGGATGTCTCATAAGCTCTGCGTATTTCTAAGCATCTTGTCAGAGTAAGTTTTCTATCTTCTACTAGTTCTAGGAGTTTTTCACGAAGAGCTTCTTCTTTTACTCCAAAGACAACTTGTTGTCTGACAAGACGATCTTTTATATGTTTGCTTTTCCAAAGTTGCATGGTTTTGCAAGTTGACGAAGTGATACAACAAATACATCAAAACTTTCTGACGTCGTATATGAAACTCATATGACTCATAAGCTTCGTGTGTTTCACCAACACAGAAATTTTAGAAGGCTTTCATAACAGCTTTAAGTCTAAGTCTTTTTTTCTGATTTTCTTCATCAAAGTGAAGACCATCAAATATATCCGTTGCTTCTTCACCTATTGTGGAGAGTAAAACGGCACATTGAAACTCCCCACCTTCTTTATTGAGTCTAGTTGCTACAGAATAGTTATCAAACTGACGTTCGAACTTTTTCCAGTTCTGAGCCAAATACACTTCCATCCACATTCAATTTTGACGGCAAGGGCACGTTAGCAGTGTACTGACGTGGAGTTGACATGATTTTTTTTTTTTAATCACATCTGTTAACGCAGGACAATGAAACGGAAGTTCGCTCACGGTTTGTTTACGGTAGTAACGGCAACACTCGCAATCGAAAATGTAAAAGAAAAATCAAGTTACAGTTTCTTCCACGTTTTCAGTTACATTGCTTAACACTTGCACAACTGATGCACCATTTTACAGATGATCCCACTGTATGACACCATGTAGGACTGGCTGAATGTGGTTTATTATATTTACGATTCGTGGGTTGTGGTAGTTAATAGCAGACGTTGATGATGAGTTAGGTCGCACCTTGATAAAGTCAGACAAATACAAAGACGAACAATCTAATAGTGGGGGAAAAAACAAGCGCAGGCCAACAACTAAATTGTCTTCATATAGTATGACTTGGCAAAACTTTGAACTTACGGGGGGGGGGGGGGGGGGGGGGGGGGGGGGGGGGCAGCAGGAGGTTGAAGATGTAAAAAACTGGGAAAATGAAATTAAGAAAATGGGAAAATGAAAAACTCTTCACTGGCTGCATAAGGGAACCATCGCAATCCCTTTTAAAGGCAGATATATTTGTATTGCCTGCTCCGAGGCCTTTCGTCCGCTGGGTCGGACCACTTATTTACTGTTTATTGTTTGCTGTTCCCTGCCTCATTTCATTTCCGATTTCGTTTTGATTAAATCGAGGTTACTTGTATTTGTTTGTTTCTGTCTGTCTTTGTGTTTGTCTTCTGATCTCCTTGCATCCTTGGGTGGGATCCTCAAGCGTAGGCTCAAAGATTGCCCCCTACATTTTATACTATCTGCATAATATCTGTAGTTTTTCAGCAACTTTTTTCCTCCCCACCCTTTCATTTGGTTTCCTTTACTACTCTCTTCGCTGGCTGCTTTGGGGTGCTATTGGATTCTTTTTTGCACCCTTGGTGGTGAGAACACCACGGTATTGTGGACTGTGGTGTGTCTCTATTTGACGCCAGGAGCGCAGATACAGCCAGCCGTGTCTCCCTGATGAGTTTCCGACCCAGCGGACGAAAGGCCTCGGAGCAGGCAATACAAATATATCTGCCTTTAAAAGGGATTGCGATGGTTCCCTTATGCAGCCAGTGAAGAGTTTTCATATTTTCTTAATTTCATTTTCCCAGTTTTTACATCAGTCCTAGCAGACGACACGTAGCACTAACCTCTCTCTCTCTCTCTCTCTCTCTCTCAAACAGTTCTGAGGTTATTACTTTACGTCTTTTTACAACATCAAGCTTCATCCACTCACTCATTCTCTGTCACTCTCTCTCCTCCCTCTGTCTGGCTTTTTTTTTTGTCCTTCCAAGCCAGTGATATGATAAGACGTGACTATGACGACAATGTTACAGAGAATGTTGACGCAACTGGAGCGTAGACGTTGTCGCCACCACCACTCCCTTCCTCCCACTTGTAATCTGATAGATGTGGGTTTCCCCCGCTAAACAGCCCAAATACCTCCTGGGCCACCAACACCACAACGGAAGGCGACACCAACCTGTCTCCCGTACGCTCTCCGCCCAGCTTCTCGGGTAAGATTGCTGTAATGCTGTCA